>BQNB010077918.1:2654-24883 GCA_026074375.1 Tanacetum coccineum
TGCAACATATAACATTGATCAATTAATCATAGTGCAAATTTCTATATTTGGTCACATAATTTGTGATTTGTTTTATTTATTAGAAATACGGTGAAATAAAATTACTATATTTAATAGTGTTATGAAGTTGTTTCACCTTATTACGTTGTTTCACCTTATTAATAATAAATAAAACAAATTACAAATTATGTGACCAAATATAGAAATGTGCATTGTGACTGATTGATCAATGTTATATGTTACAGGTTGATGTGTTGCCACTAAAAGGAAAAGATGCTCCGCCATAGTTCATGCACTATAAAGAATTGGTTGCTGGCGAGCAGGAGCATGATTATCCAATTTTGGGTTGATAATGTGGGGTTTTCCTTGTTGAACGATTGATTAGCATATGCTTTAGCAAGAGCAGTATTATCAGATTTTTGGTTGATGTTGTGGGGTTTTCCTTGTTGAACGATTGATTAGCATATGCTTTAGTGCTTGAGATTTTGATGGGTATGTTATGCTGGTTTTTGAACAATTACAAAAGGTCTATCTAATTACAAAAAAGTGTGTAATGACCTGTGTTCGTAAATGATTTTGAACTCACATTTAATATGCTTTAGTGCTCTCAAAAGTAGAGAATATGCATTTTACAACGGATTTCAATGTCATCATTCTTAATAATTTGGAAAACCTTATATATCATTTAAAATGGTTCATGCGTATACTTAATTTTTTATTATTATTTAAAGCGGTCACCATGTAACCGTTCTAAAAGTGTTCAGAAAAGTTGTACTATTTAATCTTTTTTAATTATTATTTAGAATGCTTTAATAGGAATGTTTTAAAAAATTTATTATTTAATAATAAAAACTTATTATTTATAACGGTTTTGCAACACTGTTCTAAAAAAGTGTGTACTTCTATGATTTTTAATTGTTATTTATTTAAAAACTTATTATCTAATAATAAAAAAATATTATCTACAACGGTTTTACAAAACCGTTTTAAATGAATTTTTAAAATATTGCTCAGGAGCACACACACCATAAATGAACCACATGACAAACACTAGTACCTTCTTATCTCATCTTTTTTCAACACTATATTTTTCTCACCTTCAATGTTCTTACAAATACACACACATATAAATTACATATCGCCTCCACCACCGCCACTTACCAGAAACCGAGAGCACACTGTCATGTCATGTCATCACCCACAAAGAACAACCACCAGTTTTCCATAAGATCTCATAAGGTTCATTTTGTGGTAGATGTAAATAATTCTTATATTTTTACTTTATAATTTATTTGTTGGGTATGCATTTTTTTAATTTTCATGCCAACGAAGACACTATGAAGATAAATAAGAGGTACTTACAAATCTCATGTTGTCAGGACATATATAAAACCTCGCAGTTGCATCGAACAATTTTATGGGTTTGAAGCACTTGCTGTTGTGTCCCCATTTTTCCTTTGGGTGATAAACATGATGACGTGAATGAAACTGAGAAAACCTGAATTAGGCGAGTTAATTTTTCCCGTTGACGATGGCCTTTCCTTACGAGCAAAAAGTATTGTTCATTCAAGTTTTAAATAAACAATCATTGGTGGAAAGCGTGTTTGGGGCCTGAACGTCGCATATTTAAATCCGATAGAGCTGAACACCACATATGCATGCGAAGAGAAATCAAACAACATGATGTTCAACACGGGTAGGACGAGCGTTTTGTTTGGGTCTCACGGATGGCGCCAACTTGTTGAAGCATAATTTGGTCGGGCCGGTCCTGACGACTCTCCTGGTTCCATTTGTCATCTTCCCGAGCCTTGAATAGTGCGCCAACAAAGAAGAACCAGTTAAAAAGGGACCCGAGGCAGGAGCCCGGGATCCGCCCTCCGACGGTCAAGTCAGAATAATATAAGCATGTTATGTAAAGAGGTGGTAGAGAATACCCTGTCGAGGTAGGATGATCCTACCCCTGTATATATAGTGTATGGATTAGGGTTACGTAGGATGTGGGCCATCCTTTTATCGGGTTTGGCCTATTGGGTCCGGCGTATTCCAGACTATACGCCAACAAAACCTTAGAGAAATTGTGATATATAACTGTAATAGAGAGTGTGAATGACTAAATCAACAACTCCCAATAGTATTAAAACGAAAAAAATAAGATCCCGGCTGAGATTATAAAATTATTATTTGTAATGGGTATTTTAAAACAAAGGATCTTGAAGATATCTGTATATCGTTCCAATTAGTAATGTCCGGCTGAACTAGCACGACCTTATAATTAAAGATATCTCTATATCTTGAAGATTATAGATTAAAGACAAATATTACATAAAGGAGGACACTCCCATGTCAATTAAACATAGATAATACTTCCCTTTCTATTGCGAACACTACATTATGAAAAAAACGTGACATGGTATTGGTTCTCAGCCATTGAAATGTTGTGAATATTAAATCCTAGCTATTCAAAATAAAATAACACCTCCCTTCCACTCCTAAGTTTAAGGGATATGCTTGTGAATATCCTCTCCCAACAAAATTGCCAATACTTTTTTTGTTGCTTTTGAGTGTTGGCGCCATTTTTGACATAGTGACTCTATATAAAGAGTGGAACATAGACTCATGAGTATTGTAACTCTCAATCTCATTAGTCACTATCACTCTCAAAATAGTTATATTAGATGAACAGGTCATTGTTCATACAAACTTGCCAAATTGTAATGATTATAAAATATTCAAGAACAAATAACAGAATTTCAATTCAATCAAACGATTACTCAAAAACTTTTATTAAACACCCAAACGATTACCACAGCTACACTGGTGTAATCCTATTGACTAATTATCAATAGTTCTATTACAACAATAACCCAGAAACCCAAAGATCAAGATGCTCTCAATCACCAAAACAAGATACAATTTATTTAAGAGAGAATGTGAAAGTAAATTGCAAAAGTATATCCCCTAGATCTGAAACATGACTATATATTGGCAGTAATCTTGAAGAACTTTGCAGCTATGATCGCTCAACTTCTCCAAGCTAGATAAACTAAGCTCCAAGATAAACTAAGCTCCAAGATAAACCTTGTTGAAAAAATACTTTCAACAATGACAACATTAGTCCTCAACATATTTCCAGGCTAAAAGATCACACATTTCAACATCCCCCCTTGATCCTAGCCTGGAAACAATCAAATAATTCCATTTGTTTAACCAATTTACCATGTTGAACCTTATTCAAACCTTTGGTAAAAATGTCTGCAGTTTGATCTGCAGAACCAATCTTCCGAGTTTTTAAAACACCAGACATAATTTTTTCTCTAACAAAATGTAAATCAATCTCTAAATGTTTTGTTCGTTCATGAAACACAGGATTTGCTGCAATATTAATCGCAGCTTGACTATCACAAAACAAAGTAACGGGCATAAAATGTTCCCAGTTTAGATCTTTTAAGATTTTAAGAATCCAAACAATTTCTGAAGTTGCAGAAGCCATTGCTCTATATTCAGCTTGTGCTGTAGACTTAGAAAGGGTGTTTTGCTTTTTGATTTTCCAAGAAACTAATGAACCATTAAGTTTAATACAATATCCAGTTACAGATTTCCTAGTAACAATACATTTAGCCCAGTCAGCATCCACAAAAGCTTCTAAAGAAACTTTGGGTTGCTTGACAATATGAACACCAGTACCTGGACTACTCTTTAAGTATCTTAATACTCTAAGAGCAACCTTAAGATGAGACTTGAGAGGCTTATGCATAAATTGGCTCAACAAGTGACTGACATTCATGAAATAAGAGGCCTAGTAGAGTAAGTAAATCAGATTACCAATAGACATTTCATATTCAGTCACATTATCTAAAACTGGGTCAGTACTAGAAGGCTCATTAGTAATAGTAAAATTTTGTTCGAGAGGAATAGCAGAAGGCTTACAAGCAAGCAAACCAAAATCAGATAACAGATCTAAGCAATACTTTCTTTGAGACAAACACAATCCTCTATCAGTATCTATAACTTCAATGCCCAGGAAATACTTAAGCTTGCCCAAATCTTTTATCATAAACTTGGTATTCAAGTATTTTTTAAACTTCTCAATCTCATCAACATTATTACCAGTTATGATTATATCATCAACATACACAAGTAAAGCCACAAAATTTCCATTTTCAGACTTAGTAAACAGAGAATAATCACTCTTACTTTGAATGAACCCATGTTCAATTAAAGTCTGAGTTAGTTTTGCGTTCCATTGTCTAGGTGCCTGTTTAAGGCCGTAGAGAGACTTTTTAAGTCTGCAAACTCTTTTGTCTCCAGGATTAAAAAATCCTTCAGGAAGAGACATATAAACAGTCTCATCTAAATCTCCATAAAGAAAGGCATTATTAACATCAAGTTGAAATATAAACCAATTATTTTGGACAGCAAGATTAATAACACATCTAACAGTAACAATTTTCACAACGGGCGAAAAAGTTTCATCAAAATCAACCCCTTCCTTTTGATTATATCCTTTAGCCACATATCTAGCTTTATATCTATCTATGTCACCACTAGATTTGTATTTGATTTTGTAAACCCATTTTCCACCTATGGCTTTCCTTCCCATAGGCAACTCTACAATCTCCCAAGTATCATTCCTATATAATGCATCCATTTCATTGTTCATTGCCTCAATCCAGTGCTGATCTTTACTAGCTTCATAAAAACTTTTTGGTTCAAGACTTTTGTTTAACTCAGTTGCAAAACACTTGTTTTCAGTACTAAGATTTACATAACTCACATAATTTTCTAAACCATATTTAACTTTAGAGTCAATCACAAAATCATTATATTTGTTTGGAAAAACAGAAGTTCTTTCAGACCTTCTAATATTAGGTAAACTAGTAGTAGAAACTGATTCAGGAATAGTTTCAGAAGCCATAATATCATCCTCGGATATGCAGCCTCCTCATCTGCACCTGCAAATCCATTGGAACCTTGAGAATGCCCCAAATCACCAACACACACACAACCAACACCCAACAAAACAAACACTCAAATCAAACAACAACACAACAACTACACACCAGGCAAACGACCACCATAACCAAAAAAACAAACCAAATCAACACCACAACCACCCACAACAACCAAAAGCTCACACCAAACACAACCACATGAACAAAACCAACAACACCATAACCACCAACTCAACACCATCAAAACACACAAGACACACTCACCCCACAACAACAACCACACTACCTCACTCTCAAACACATCACGCGACCACTAAACACACACCAAAACACCACTACACCCAACTCACAACAACCACACCCCACTCACACAAAACAACAACATCAACACAACAACCAACCAACCAACTCACAACAACCCCACAAACACCTAAAACACACCAACTCATCACACCAACAACCAACCCAATCAAACAACATAACAACACACACACAACCACACACCAGCACAATCAAACACCACACACACACAAACAAAAAACCACATACAACACACAACAAAAATACTCACCACCCCCAAACCCACAAGCAACAACACTACAAACAAAATAACATCAAACACACCACACACAACATCTAACCAAAATCAACAACACATGTCACTCAAAACACCACAACCCCCACACCCAAGCCATCAAACACACCACAACACAAAACACCACACACAAAAATCACCACAAACTACACCCAACAACCCTCAAATCACCACATCACCCACCCAAAACACAACCATCACCCTCACCACATCACCCAAACCAACAACAACAACATCACACACACAAACACCCACACAAAAACCAACACAACAACACTTCAAAACAAAATCAACACAAACCCACACACACAACGACCAAAACAACATGCAAAAACTCACCAACCAGCAACACACCACAATCACACCACTCACAAAACACAACACCAACATCAAAACAACACACAAAAAAAACACAACACCACAAACACACCACCACACAACCACACAAAACACATCAACAAAAACTACACACCACAAACACAAACCACCCACACCACCACTCACATCAACCATAGCAACTTACGCCACGCATCACAACAAAACACCCACACAACGCACACAAAACAACTCAACAACATCACCCACCAAAACAACAACCCAAACAAAAACAACATCCACTCTCAACACAACACAAAACACAACAAACTAACCCCACACACCAACACACCTAACATCAAAAAACAACACTACAACACACACCACACACAGGGGGGGGCACCACAACAACTCCAACAACAACAACCACACCACCCACACAATCACCACACAAACCACACCAACAACACGAAAACCAACAACATCACCAACAACCACACACACACCACACCAACACAACAGCAACTAACCAACAAACAACACACAACCAAACAAACCACACCAAAAACAAACCAACTCACATCACTCCACATCAATAAACAATCACACCAATCACAACACTGACACCCACATCACATCAACACCACAACACAACAACACCAAAAAAAACTCACAACACAAACACCGCAACACAACAACCCCAACCACAACCACACCACACACATACACCAACCAATCACAAAATCACTCTACCCACCCCCAAACAAACATCAACACAAACAAAAACACCACACAGACATCAAACCCAACAACACACACCACAGACATACACAAACACCCATCCACACCAAAAACTAAAAAAAACATCAACAACAGAACAACAAACAAACAAAACATCAAACCACCCACCACAAAAACCCCACCACAACATCAAACCAAACACAACGCACAACACACAACAACACCACATCACCAAGCACACAAACACCAATCACCAACTCACACCACACACAAAACCAACCCAGAAACACAACGCATCACAACACAAAAAGTCAACCACAATCAACACCGAACACAAAACATCAACCACAGCAACACCACAACCACAAACCACACACATCACAACAAAACAAACACACACACAACCTCACAACACACACCAAGCAACAACAACAACAATCAAACCACAAACCCTCAACACGACAACCACCACATCAAAAATCAAACCGTCACAACCACCACACCACACACACATCATCAACCACCCAACAAAAAATCAAACAAAACCACACACAAATCAACACAACAACAACAATCACACCAAATCAGCACTTGCACCCACAACCAACACTCACACAAAACTACACAACTTATCACCCCACCACTCAATCACCAATCAAAACCACGACCAATCAACACACACAACCCAAAACACAAAAAAACCACACCACCAAACACCACACACACCAAACAACCACAACACACTCATCACACAACAATTCAACAATCAAACAAGAATCAGCGAAACTCAAACTATCACAACACAAATTCACCAATCATCAAATCAAAAACAAAAAAAACGCAACAGCCCACAACCCCACAAACACACCGAGAACCACACAAACAACCAACACACACCACATCACACAACACATAAAAAACCACAGCAAACCACACACTCACAACACCCCTCATCAACAACACAAAAAAAAAAAAAAAAAAAAAAAAAAAAAAAAAAAAAAAAACAAAAAAAAAAAAATAAACAAAAAAAAAAAAAAAAAAAAACACTCAAACTTCAAACCCCACAGCAAAACCACACACACAACCACAACCAACCAACATACAACACATCCACCAAACAAAAACAAAAACACACGGCCAGAACACCCGCCACACCCACCACACAACACAAACAACACATCACCAATCACCACAATCACAACCATCCACACAACCACAACAACTCCCCAAACACCTCACACCCCAATAACTCACCCACACCCACACACCACACCACACACCACACACACACCCCTCACACCACAACAAAACGAAACAACCACAACAAACACAGCAAAATCACCAATCAACCACACATCACACTCCAACCACACACTAACAAGCAACGACACTCCATCACAAACAACAATCAAAACAAACACCCAACACAACAACAATCACCACCAACACACACACACTACCAACACAAAAAAAATCAATCACCACAATCAAACAACACAATCAACAAAAAACCACACCACAACACAATCACAAACCACCCACACACCATCACCCCAACAAACAAGAACAACCCACACAAAACCACAACACAATCAACGCCACACACACACAATCTCACCCAAAAAAACAACCAACAAACACCACACACCACGCACACCATCAAATCAAAACACCAAAAAACACCACACTTCACACAAAACTCACACCACACACCAACTACAAAACCAACACAAACACACACAAAAACACCACACTCAACACAAACACCACCCAAACCCACTCAAACACACCAAAAAAAACAACCAACAACATCACACAACACCCCCCAACCCCAACCCAACGACCACACAACAAATCACACAAACCACACACCAAACAACCTAACACAACCCCACTACACCCACGCACCAAAACCACCAAAAAAACCACAAACAACCCACAACCAACCAACTCACTACAACCCCCAACCACTCACCCCATGCTCACAAACCGCACCGGGAACAAACACACCAACACCAAACAACCAACAACAACTCACCCACACTACACACCACTCACCCCACACACACCACCACACTAAACACAACAACACACAACCAGCAAGCAACACAACAAGACAACACAACAATCAACCACAACCACGGACCCCACCACCAAAAATCACAACACCACAAACAACAACAACCACCACAAACACACAACACACACACACTACCACATCCCCTCACACCACCAACCAACATCACAACACCACACACTATAACACACTCACAAAACAAAAAACACAACAAATCACCACCACCAAACAACACACCACAAACAACAACCAAAGACCAAAAACACCTCAACACCAACACAACACCCCACCAACAACAATCAAAACTCCCGCAACACACAAAACTACCACCAACTAACACCACAACTCACATCAAACACAGACACCAAATCAAACCACCACCACCACCACACAACACAAACACAAACCACCAACACACACCACACATCAAACACAAAAAAACCAACAACAACACACACAACACAAACCACCACACACACAGTTGAAACCCACAAAGACACCTCACACAAACACAATCACACCACAAAACATCAAATCAAACACAACCACAACCAACAACCAACACAAAACTCAATAACGCACAACACACACACAAAGCACAAAACCACAGCCACACAAACAATCACAACCACAAACTCACAACAACATAACCACATAAAACACACCCAACACACAACAACTCATCCAACACCACAAACAACACCACACAAAAACAAAACCCCCAAAACACGCACCTAACACACACTCCCCCCCACCAACCAACAACACCATCCAACCAAACCCCAAAAAAAACAACAACCAAACACCACACAACATCAACCAACATCCACTATAAACAAATCATCAAACACCAACAACACACAACACAAAAACTTATCATCAATCATCAAAATCACACAACCCACAACCACTCAAAACACAACACAAAACACCAACACACACAACTCAACAAACAAAGCACAACAACCACTCATCACACCACACGCAACAAACACACACACACACTCCAAACCACACACAAAAACACCAAACCCCACATCACATCAGAACACCCCCACAGCGACAAAACCCCCCACCCCCAAAAAACCAACAACACGACAAACAACATCAAACACACCAAAATCAGCACACAACACCACAGATCACAATCACCAAACACAACCATCACTCACACCACCACCACAACACACAATCCACCCCACAACAATACACCTCACAACACAAACCACCAACTCACAACAACCACACACCCACACACCAAACACACACATCACCAACCACCACAAAAACCACCTCACACACCCACACACCAACATCAAACCACACCAAAACAAACTCACAACAGATCAAAATCACACCACCAAAACAACAACACACAAAAAAACAACAACACACCACACTACACACACAACACAAAACAAACACCCCCACCACCCTCAAAACACACAAAAACCCACCAAAGACCACAGAACACACCGACACAACAACAACCAACAAAAAAATTACACATCAAAAATCAAACAACAATCAAACCATCAACACAACACACACACACTCACCACCACATCACACACCCCAAACACCCAAACAACTCACAACACAAAACACACACAAACTCACATCAATCACACCAACACAACACAACACTCAAACAACACCCACACACAACAAACAACACACAGCCACACACAACACACACAAAATCACCAATTCACAAACTCACAAACCACACCACCTCAACCAACAATCAACACACCAAACTACACACACACAACACACACAGACAACAAAACAACAAAAACACTCAACCACCACACAACGAACAAAAAAACACAACAAAACCACACCAAACCCAAAACCAAACCTCACAAACTAAAAACTCACACAAACTACACCACAACACAACACACACCACAACACACAACACACAAACATCACACCACACCTCAAAACAACGAACCAACCCACTACCTCACACACACAACCACACACACAAAAAATCACCCATCAAACACACCAAAGAAACCCAAACAACAATCAAAAATCACACACAAAAACACACAAAACAACATCAAAAACACAGCACCACACCACAAACTCACCAACAGAGACAAACACTCAATAAACACCAAACAACCACAACCAAAAACAAAACAAAAGCACTCAGAACTCCCCCAACCAACAAACACACAAAACACTAACAAAACACAACAACAAACCCATCAAACCCCAACAACAACCAACCAATCACCCAACATCAAACCAACACCACAACAACTAAAAACATCACAAACCTCCACTCATCTCACACAACCACACAACAAAACCACTCCCCACAACCCAAAAAACACACAAAACCACACCAAAGAAACCACACACCTCACACACACCAACCAAACACACACCACAAACACCACAAATTCAACCCCCCAACAAGCAAATCAACTCACCCAACAACCAACAACCCCACAACACACACATACACTCACAAAACAAACTCAACCAACACAAACACACCAATCAAACACACCCTCACCAAAAAAACACAACACACCACACCAACACACAAACAACACCCAAAACCACAACACCACAAACCAACACCAAAAAAAACAATCACAAAACATCAAACAAACAGCAAACACAAACACCACCACATACACACACATCACACACCAAACAACCCACACCAACCACCAATCCACAAAATCACAACAACAACCACCACCCACAAAACGACCACAAATCACCACATCAAAACATCAAAACCCACAACAAAACACAAACACAAAAACCTCCTCAAAACCATCAACACACAAACAACAAAACACAACACAAACCACCAACCAATTCCACCACAAATGAAGCACACCAAATCATCATCGCACACAAGACATGGTCCGCATGCAATATCATACTAGACTGGGAGGACTTGATGACGTATAATAGGTATACCAAGCCTCTGGGCTTGGGCCACATTATCATTTGGGCTCCTGGGCCCAACTTAACAGTTAGGGGCTGAAACTAAGCCCAATCCTGCATTGGTCACGGTCCAGACACAGCAAAACGGACGCGGACCTAATTATAGGATACTTTAGTCCGCGGCAAAGCACACTACTGCGGAAACTTGCCCGACAAGGGACCCACTCTGGCCACTAGCGAAACAACCAAAATATTAGGAAACCCTATAAAAAGGAACCTTTTGACAAAATGAACAGTCTGATTTTCTCACTCTACATACACACACTTTTTCTCTCTACATGTTTACTTACTTTCACGCCAGAGTCTAACCGTGAGGTCCGTCCCCACGGTAAGGCTAACTGTTTACTTTATTGTGCAGGAAGTCGTCATCTCTTGCTCTAGTACGAAATTCAAACTCAAACCGTTTTGAAACCCGACCCAACGAAGTTTGAGTCCTATATCATACCCAACATTTATTTTGTACTAACATTCCTCGTACACGTAATTTTCCACAAAAGATCACTGCACCCCGCTAAAAGTAAAAATACAATAATTTTACGACAACTATATCGCCCAAATGATAGTTTTAATTTTTTAATATTTGGGCTTTTAAAAAATTAACGATAAAAATAATATCTTTTTTAATTAGATTTTGGTCGTAGGATAGCAATGAATTTTTTCAAATGTACCAATTTGGTACCTAAATTCTGAAAAAGTTGTGTAAATGTAACGAACTTTCATAAGTGTCTCAATATTCACATTATGATAACCTGTCATACCTGACACGTGGCGAAATTAATAACGTGACACGTCATCAAAATATGCAAATTGAAACACTTTATTAATTACATTTACACATTTTTTTCAAAATTCACGTACCAAACCAATACATTTGAAAAAATTCACGGCTATTCTATGACAATGTTTAAAACATTTTTTATATTTCCACTCACGATCATCTATTCTTTTAGCGAGAATTGTCCTCATTAAAAATCTCACTATACTTTTCTACCAAATATTTGCTTTGAAAGTGAATAGTCAAAGGTCGAAAAAGTAGTTATCACAGTAAGAAAATGTTGGAAGTCGTGTATTTTGTGGTTTAGTGGACATTCATGACTTTAGTCGTACCTAAAAGTGTTTAGTGGGTATCTTATTGGGACCATTTTTTATTCATATATCATTTTCTAATGTTTTTTTTTGGTTTCGTGGTATGCCAGCACTCAACAGTAATTTCTTAGTGATGTTTGCTTTATCATTTTATAAGTAAAAGTAATGCCTTTTTGTCTCCTTGTATTATTTCCTATCCTATGGTGTGTCTTAGTAGTGGGTTTGGTTTGGTCTCATGTCTTTTGCTATTAATATATTTGAAATAAAATTACTACTAGAATTGGGAATGCCCCAAATCACTCTCAAAAGGGTCAATAGTGGAATTGCTAGGATTAGATGGATGGCTGCCATCACTCTGTGAACCAGCAGGATTGCTAGTATCATCATTGGATGTGTCAAGGTTCTCATGTACAATTTCAAATTCACATGATCCAAACCTTGACTAGTCAGATTAGTGTCTTGTGTTTGTCTAATCTTAAAAGGAAACACTTTCTCAAAAAACCTCACATCTCTGGAATATATAAACTGTTTCCTTTCAAGACTATACAATTTATACCCCTTTTTAAAAGAAGCATATCCAACAAGAACATACTTTTCGGCCCTACTACCAAGCTTATCATGAAGGTTCAAAATAGTATCATAACACAAACATCCAAACACCCTAAGATGTTTGAGAACAAGTTTCTTATTAAAGACAAGTTCAAAAGGAGTTTTTCCATTCAACACTGAACTAGGCAACCTGTTAATCAAATAAGCAGCAGTCATAATACACTCAGACCACAAGTATAAAGGTAATCCCTCCTGAAACAGAAGGGACCTGGCAACATTAAGCAGATGCCTATGTTTCCTTTCAACTATACCATTCTGTTGAGGTGTGTAAGCACAGGTAATTTGATTAACAATTCCATTATCAATACAAAATTTATCAAACACATTGTTAACAAATTCAGTCCCATTATCACTTTGAAAAGTTTTAACAGTTTTACCAAATTGATTCTTGATCAAATTATAAAATGTAAGCACACAATCAAAAACTTCATCTTTTACCTTAAGCATATACACCCACACAGACCTGGTATAATCATCTACAACAGTAAGAAAATATCTAAACCCTTCCTTACTGGTAACTCTGTAAGGCCCCTAAAGGTCAAGGTGAACCAATTCAGCAAGCATAGAGGATTTGTGCTCACTGAGAGGAAAAGGTTCCCTAGTCTGCTTAGACTTTTGACAAATTTCACAGTGATCTATATCACTATTGTCAAAAGCAAGATCATGTTTAAGAACCTTTAAGACTTGATTTGAGGGATGACCAAGTCTATTATGCCAAATATACTTAGACAAATTACACTTAGGTTTCTCAAAACCAAAATTAATACCTTGAGTTTCATCATTAAAGTAATATAAACCATCAATCTGGTTACCAGTCCCCAAAATTTTCATCTCCCTCAAATCCTGAGGTAACACAAAATACTTATTCTCATTAAAATCAACAATTAAACCACTGTCTCTAGCAACCTTGTGAACTGACATTAAGCTCACACTGTATTCAGGAACAACCAACACATCATACAAAGTCAAGTTTTCATTTAATAACATATTTGCAACTTTGGTAATACAAGCTTCAGTCCCATTAGGATGTGAAACTGTAATACCAAGTTTGGAAATGTTAATGACATTAACTAAATACTTATTTGTATAAGTCAGATGTTGATTAGCTCCAGAATTAACAATTACACCTGCTGCAACAAGTGCAGAGTGTAACTGACTATTTGAGCTAAAAAACCTACTAAAGTTCTTATGAAACAATTTGCTCTTATTTAAAATAGTACCTGCCATATTAGCCTGCACTCCTTTTCCATTATTAAGAGAATTATCTTTAATTAAAGAAATGATTTTAGACAACTGATCATCAGAGAAAGTAGATAAACTACTAGAGCCAACATAATTAGTGTTAATGAATCTTTTATTAAAGTTTTGGGTACCCTGACTATTATTATTATTATTATTTCTTTTTACAAAATCAGCAGGATAACCAATAAGCTTGAAGCACCTATCAATAGTATGTCCATTAAAGCCACAGTTCTCACAAACAAGCTTGGGAGGACCACCTTGGTCCTCCTATTACCACCTTCCTGAGGGATAGTCAATTATTAGGCCTAGAAAAAGTTACTGGTTGGGGTTCTATGAGATAAGCTCCTCTATTATTAACCGAAGAATTAGACACAGATGAACTAAGACCCTGAGATGTCCCCACATTGGCAATTGGGAGACAAACCCTATGAGACTCTTCACTAGATATAATAGCATAAGTACCTCTAACATCAGGTAATGGATCTCTAGACATATATTACTTCTAATAGCCATATAAGAATCATCTAGACCCATTAAGAATTGCATCAATTTCATCAAAGAATTATGTTTCTTAAAATCTTCTGCAGCATGACATGTACATCTAGGCAACTGAACTAATGCATCAAATTGTTTCCACAAAGCATTAAGTTTATGATAATAGTCAGCTATAGAAGAACCATTTTGACTAAGAGAATTAATTTTGTAATGCAAGTTAAAGTAACAGCCCAAACAACCACCCCCCCCCCCCCCCCCCCCCCCCCCCCCCCCCCCCCCCCCCCCCCCCCCCCCCCCCCCCCCCCCCCCCCCCCCCCCCCCCCCCCCCCCCCCCCCCCCCCCCCCCCCCCCCCCCCCCCCCCCCCCCCCCCCCCCCCCCCCCCCCCCCCCCCCCCCAAAAAAACCCCCCCCCCCCGACCCAATTCACTTTTATCATATGTTTCTTTCAATTCATCCTAGGACATGTTTAGCCCTTTTTGAGAAAATTTGCCCCCAAAAATAACTCTTCAGAGATAGAGTTTAAAATCCAACCTAGAACAATTGCATTAACCCTGTCCCACTGTCTACCCAAAACCTCATCAGTATTGGATCTTCTACAAGAACCATCTATAAATCCAGTTTTATTCTTACCCTCTAAAGCAAGAAGCATAGCATAAGACCACACTTGATAATTCTCAGTTCCTTTCAGTTTAATAGATACAACAGTGAGAGTAGCAGAATCATTAGGGTGCAAGTGCAAAGGGTTACTTATATCAAGCTTACTAATTAGGGTTACATTAACCATAATCATCCTTATATTCCTCATCAGTATAACCATGAACAGACATTTTAACAAACAGATAAAAAAACACACAATAGAAATACAAGGGCACAAACAGGAAAATGAATGAAATTAACTCAACTGAGCCAAACAAAGATCCCAGGCTTCCTTACCACTCAAATGGTGGCAGATCAAGGGCAAGACTCAGTTAAGGGTCCAGATAACCAAAGACAGAAAACCACTTAAAAATCAACAAGAAATAAACAAACAATCAAGAAAGTATGAATAAACAATAGAAGGGTGCGAGAGGTGTTACAAAGCACGCAATGAAATCCAAGCAGCGGAGCACGATATGTTTCTCCTAGATTCACTTAGTCTAGGAGGCAACAAATCCCCAAATAAAAATCCAGAACCAAAACCCTAATTTCAAGAATTAGGGTAAACACCTCGAACCTCCAAGAATCAACACAATCAACCAATTATCAACACAATCAACTCATCAGTTGATCAATTGAGTCAAATACTCAAAACTTTCAATCAAGAACCAAACCTTAATTTCCATGTTTGGGTGTTTTAAAACAATGGATCTATATTAGTAACAGATCCACCATGATTTACTAATTAATTAAAAAAATAGACGAAATAACAAAAACCCCAATTTTATCAAAGATCCAATTAATTTTTGAAAGAGATATAAGAGCAAGATTGACAACCTAATACCATGTAAAGATTATAAAATTTTCAAGAACAAATAATTGAATCTCAATTCAATCAAACGATTACTCAAAAACTTTTATTAAACACCCAAACGATTACCACAGCTACACTGGTGTAATCCTATTGACTAATTATCAATAGTTTTGCCGTTCTAAAAAAAATATTATCAATAGTTCTATTACAACAATAACCCAGAAACCCAAAGATCAAGATGATCTCAATCACCAGGACAAGATACAATTTATTTGAGAGAGAATGTGAAAGTAAATTGCAAAAGTATAACCCCGAGATCTGAAACATGACTATATATAGGCAGCAATCTTGAAAAACTTGGCAGCTATGATCCCTCAACTTCTCCAAGCTAGCTAAACTAAGCTCCAAGATAAACCCTATTGAAAAAATACTTTCAACAATGACAACATTAGTCCTCAACATATTTCCAGGCTAAAAGATCACACATTTCAACACAAATCAACAACCTGATGAACAACATGTAACACACACACAAATTATATCCTTATACTTTATACAGTACTTTATTATTGCATTTATCTTTCACATATTCAACTAACAAAAGTATAATTTTACAGGTAAAATGTAGTTGATGATGATGTTCTAATGGCTGCAAATGAAAATGGCTTGGATTTGACTCGATGTTGTTTAGTTAAGCTCTTACTCAGTTTCATAGCTGGACATATCTTCTTGACATAGGCCAAAGGTTGTATCCAGTATGATTCGAGCTCGATTGGAGAGATGCAGTAGCTAAAAAATTGCATATTTCCCTTGGTTACCCATACAGATATAAAGAATGTTTCGAGAGGTTGTATGCATTGAAAATAGACTGTGGGCGAGTTTGAGGCTAATTAAGAAAAAGATAACAACCATTGTTGCCAAAGAGGCTAATTAAGAAAAAGATAACAACCATTGTTGCCAAACACCCTTTATTTTCAGTGTAACCTCTGATATTGTCATTCATGAGTTGCTTTCATCATCTGAGGTTAATATTTGATGTTTTTTCAACAGCTTTTTATATTCATAGTAAATTGTTGTGTTTAGTAGTTTTTAAGCACTAGTTGCATTATAAATAAAGTATATTATTACCGGTCAGTAAGAATATGACTCGACTTTGGGTTTACATTGCAGGGTCGCTATCCCATTCTTTTCCGTGGTGTGAATGGAACAGTTGCCCTTGAATTCATCGTTGATTTGAGACCTTTGAAGGTAAATTTTTGTTGGATTATGGTAGATAAACTAGCACTAATACGATTCGAAATGTGTGAGCCTATTGGGGGCACACACGTAAGACACGGATAGTACGTTTATTATGTAATTAATGTATATAATTGTTTTATATTTATTAATTATATAATATGTTTCACGAAATATATTTAAATAGTCGTTAGTTTCCGTTAGACGCTTAACTAACTTTATATATCCGTTAAATAAAAAAGGGAAGGGCTTAAAATGTCGAAAATGGAAACCCTTATCCTCCTAAAAAGTTGTTCGAAATATCATTTTAAATCAAATTGCTTTAGAGTCCGAGTTGGGAAAATGTGATTTAGTGATTCGTTTTCGATACGTCAGCTTATAGATAACATATATCTTTTTCGTTTTCGAGCCGAATAAGTTAAAAATAACTTCCACTTGAAAGATGTAATAATAAATATGATTTATTATTAAAATATGTTTCAAAAATCTTTACCAGCTACGCGGTAATCGCTTTTATGAGACAATAAAGTGTCAAAAGACAAAAAGTCAGGTCGGACCCGAATAGTCAAAGGTTAAAGTAGTCCTTTAAAATTCCGAAAATTGCCAGATGTTACACTTTTTATAGCCTTCGATAGTCATCACCAAAAGTAGGAGGCGGTCACAAGGTTTTCGAGTGCTTTCGTACTAGCCACATTATGCCAAATGCACGAATATACATACGTACGCAAAGGATATAATTCACAAATATCAATTAGATATATACTATACCAAATAAAACTAGGTTCCAACTCATGTAACTGAAAGCAACACTTGATTATTGTAGTAGTTTTAAAGGGGATTACCTTCCAATTTCATAAAATTTGATTACTCTGCAAAACCTTTCCGAACCAAAGTAGCAGAAGCATGAAGATATATCTATCCTTTGTCATTTCTTCTTGGGGAAGTGACAATAACTTTGTTGAGGCTACAATAACTCACCCTCATATGTTAATGTATATGACTATATAAGTACCAAAAATCAGAACAATATTTGCCAAATTTTAGCACTAAGTGTAAGTTATAACTTAATTAAAATAACACGATGGGCAATGGTAATCATCCTCGTTTATGTAAACATAGTAGATGTGTCGTATACACAAGCTGAGTGACTGCATTTAGAGAAAAATAATCTAGTTCACTTACACTTAAAAGGGTATTTCTTAAACATTGACAAAAAACCTATTATAAATCAATTTAGCTACCATGAACCAGTTCCACTACACAACTCATGATTAACAAAACTCTATATTGATGAATAAGATTGAAACATCATTCATTTGTGATGCAATAACCATGATCTATAACATACAATTAAATAAGAAGTCAATAATCAAACTTAAATAGTCAATACCATCCTACTTTGATTTCCCCATCACATATACAGAATTACAAAGACGAATTAGGCTTGAATTTTCATTCAAGCAGATTCTTTCTATTGAAATCACTTGAAAAATATACTTATCCCGTTATTAAGGCGAATAACATTTAAGCTACTTATTAATCTAAAATTGCCACCAAATAAAATAACAATATTGAGATATCTAAATATATTCCAAAATAACATCATCAAACCATAACAAAACAAACTTGCAACTGTGTACAACTACTCTACATTTCAATTTTAAGATAAGTTATAATAAAGAGAACCTATCTCTCTAATGGAAAATTTTAGTATCAAGTGAGATCTTATTGTGATTAGTTAATCACACACATGATGCAAAAAACTAAAGTATAATGACACATACGAATATACAATTGAACATAAGATGTAACATAAAGAAAACTCACTATCAATTTTTAAATGTGCACCCGAATTCCAACACTCTTTATGTTCATAGCAAGTTGAGTTCACAATGAGTCTAATCATCTTACATCTTCGGAAGCCAAAATCCAAAAGGATGAAAAAATCCTCTTTCAAATAGCACCCAAAATCATCCTCTTTCTATCGCAAAGTAAACAGCAATCATAATGTGGGCTAAAATATCAATATTAACCGAAAATGAACCGTGTGTACAGGGCTATTTTTTAAGACATTTTGTGGGACATTTCTATCAAAAAAGCCCAAATATTAATACTGGGTTTGTAAGGAATTTGTTTATGAAACTGATTACAAACGGCTGTTTTTGATTTTTTTAAGACATTTCGTCAAACACCTCTCAACCACTCCTTAAATAACATAATCATCATAGAAGAATTCAAACTATTAATATGGTATCAACAATTTAAAATAAACTTTATGAATCCGTCATTAGAAACACGTTTTTGAAATTGCAATAATTGCTTCAGAAAAGAAAAGAAAAAACAATTACGCAAAAAATATATGGTTGTTACACGAACGAACAAAACCAAACCTGATTCATCTAAAACCAATCTTCAACCAGATTAAATCTTCAAAAACCTTCAAATCAACCTATCAAAATTTAAGGATATTTAGCATAAACAAAAAAAACTCAACACCGGTAACTTTGGAATGAGATGTAAACAATGGAATGAGTATCGTGAATGTGTGATACCTCATATGGATCATTTAAAGGCTTGAGACAGAATGCGTGTAATTATGATAAACCCATGTATTTTGAAAAAATATTGAAACATGATTACAAATATAAAGACCAAAATTATATTGAAACATAATTAAGGCATGTATACGAAATTGTTACAACATAACCGATGTATGCAGACCTCAATTTAGGAAACAATCAATCATAAAATTCAAGAAGATACAATGTGAATTATTAAACAAAAACAATGACTCATTTATACTACTGGAAAAATTATAAAGAAAATAACAACAAAGATTACCTTGTACTTTATTGATTTGACACTGGTAAGTCAATGAATTATATTTTTAGATGAGAGTGTGTTATGAATTATATTTTTTTAAGCTTTTAATTTTGTTGAATTTTTTTTAAAGTATAAATGCAAGTGAAGAATTGACATTTTTACTTCTTGATTCAAGGATATCACATTAAATGCAATTTTAAACATTCCATAATAAAATGTTGAAAGCCAGAATTTAATTTAAAATTAGTCAAATAAATTTTAAATAAGAGGTAAATTGGTAAAACATATGCTGCTATGCCACATGGATTAAATGACGTAGTACATTGCCTAGGTGGCTTAAATGATGACATGGACACTCTTTTAGCAATAAATTTTGGATGGTTATCATGTAACAAGTTTATGGTTTGCTATCCAAAACTATATTTATATCTTGAAAAAGATATCAAGATAATCATGTAATATTTTAAGCACACAATTTTATTCCAAAATCATATATCAAGAAGACTTGGAAGAACATGATTTCTTTAACAATTTGGTTAAAAGTATTTGATATTTATTTTTAATGGCAACTAATGCTGCTTTTCAGCTTAGTCATCAAATCGAAGTTGCCCATCAATTAGGTATGCATATATATATGATTATTTTGTTATCAGCCTCTCACCACCTTAACCACACATGTTTCATAGATGGTTATGATGGCATGTTTACATTCTCACATTTACTAACATGTTCATTCTCCTCGTGTTTCAAGGAAGTTGATACATACTAAAACAGTAACTTAATAATAGCGATATAATTTAACTTGTATGCCGTATATGACCCCTTAGATGTACAAAGATAAAGTTCAAGATTAGTTTTTTTATTGACATGAATTGTAGTAAAAAGGATGTTGTAAAAGTATTTAACGCATGTACGTATGTGCTAGAATAGATTTAAGGAACTTTTGATTTTTTATATTAAGGTGCTGTGATGTGAAATTCTCATTTAACTGTCACATTTTTTTCTTATAGAAGTTAATTAATCACATTTACAAAAAGAGAGAGTTAAGCAACTTAAAGAATACACGGGAGTAATTGAAAGTGATTTCATGCAAGTCTCTCTGAAGGTTGTAGAAAAATTAAAAGATGAAATAAGGGAGAAAAAAATAGAGTTAAAAAGATCGAGAAGATAACCAGGTATCCCGACTCCGAGGATTCGAAACCCTCTAGGAATCTTAAATTCTCAAAAACCCTCACAAATAGAACTTATTTCCACGCCTCCGACTTCATCTTGCCAAAATGACTCTATGTCAAATATGTCCACACAATCTTCTTAGTCCACCTCTTGTAAGAAAAAGTACCTTTGGCTTTAAGCCAGGTACAAACAATAACCGAAATGTCAAGTCCCGATATAATGCGGAAAATTCAAGGGCACAAAGTTCCCCATAAGTCCTCTCATCATTTGAGGAATAAACACCACCCATGACTTGATCAGAAGAAGTAGAAGAGACTATAGGAATCTCGATGGAGGTAGAACCTTTAGAGCACACGTAACTAGAGGATTTTGGCTTGAGTACTTGTAGTCGTGACCTATTTCATAGTTCTAGGGAAATTCCTAGTGTTGATGAACCGAAGCCTTAAGTTTTAC
>BQNB010077919.1:0-30695 GCA_026074375.1 Tanacetum coccineum
CTTATTAAGTGATTTGGATCGCCACACTTAAAACACCTACGTTCTTCTTTCCCTTTCATTTCTTCCTTTGCTATTCGGAAGGCCTTTTGTCGTCGTGAGGTTGTCAAACGAATTTTCCTCTTCTTCTAAAGAATTTCTTGAAATCCCTTGCCGCCATAGTATATTCTTTATCATCACTATCCGAACACATGGCTTCTTCATCACTTGATACTTTCTTAACCTTTAGAGCCAATGACTTGTATTTTTCCTTCTTACTCTTGGAAGCCTCTGAGGCCTTCTCAAGCACTACTTCATAGACTTTTAAGTTACTGATGAGTTCATCTATAGGTAGTGTCGACAAGTCCTCGGATTCTTCATTAGCCATCACCTTTGGACGCCATTTTGTTGGAAGAGCCCTCAAGAATTTCCTAACATGATTACGACTTTAAAAAGATTAGTCAAGTGCTTTAAAGATGTAATTATAGTATTAAATCTAGCAAATGCGCAATCAATAGTTTTATCGTCAGAAATAGAAAATTGTTCATATTGTTGAACAAATAAATCAATTTTATTATCTTTAACTTGTTTGTTACCTTGATGAGTGATAACATTAAATAGTTAATACTTTTTAGTATCAAATTCCCTATAAAATGCTTGTGATTATGTTATAAATGCCTGAAAACAATACTTAATCACCTATATTTCGTTTACAGGAAGAATACGAGCACTTGAGCAAAAGACATAGGATTTGGACGTGGAAATCACGCAAATGAAGAAACTCAAGGCTAATTACGGCGTAACCTCCTCGCAGGAGTTACGCCGTAACCAAGATTAATGAAGGAATGAGTCAGCACAAGAATTACTATATAAGAATTGATAATCTATTACACCGTAACACATTACGTTGAAGTAAGATTACTCATCCTAGTCATCATTACGATGTAACATCAACGTTGGAGTTACGCCGTAATATAATTTAAGCCTTGAGCATTGGAAGCCACATCAGCATGGTTATGGCGTAACGTAGGGGTGAGCGTATCGGACCGTCGACCGGACCGAACCAGAAGACCGGACCGAACCGAACCAGAAGACCGGACCGGACCGAAGGTATTTCGGTCCAGTCCGCGGTCCGGTGTTTTGGAACAATTCGGTCTTCGGTCCGGTCTGATCCGGTCTGAACAAAAACCCAAAGATTAAGCCGTGTAGGACCAGACCGGACCGAAGACCGACCCGGACCGGACCGACTCGGACCGTATCATTTCTGTCCAGTCCTCGGTCCGGCGTTTTGGGTACTTTCGGTCTCGGTCCGGTCCTTGGACCGTGCTCATCCCTAATTGTTACGTCGTAACGTATACATAATTATTACGTCGTAACAAATTCGATACTTATAAATAGAGCCCTCATTCGGCACTATCAGCATCACTCACTATCACATCTTTCACCACAGTTTCAATAGGCAAACAAGGCCTCTAGAAGATGAAGAATTCCACCAAGTAGTCCAAGGGAGAATCACTTTACTTGTTTTTAGCATTAATCATTCATAAACACCGTTTTTAAGAATTATGATATTTCAATCTAAGATCTCTTCAATTATTTCTTATCTTACTGTTGCTATGAGTGGCTAAGGACTTCAAGTGCTAGCCTAGTTATGAATTTACCATTGTTATGTTGAATGTTTCCTGTCTAATTAGTGCTTCATTAGATATCCTATTAGTCTGTCACCAATCCTTGAGTTTTGGTACTGTTGAGGGAGGTTTGGATCCTGTTAGTTCTGTTATTAGGCGGACTAGTTAAACATAGGGTTAATAGGGTACTAGGGTAGGTTGGGATCTATCCCTAGTGTAGAAATTTACCAAATTACCGCATCTATCACATTAAACACTTAAAAAGCGCAAGAACTCTTTCAGAGGGAGTTAATAATCTATCTAGATTATAGACAGGTCTTTGGGATAGTTGGGGATTAATCACTGCAAACTTGGATGCCCTGCCCTCGTGATCTTAGAGGAATTGGGATCGCAAAGTAAGTATAGGACCTACCTCAAATGCCAATTCGGGTCTGTTGATATTAGAACCACTAATAAAACAATACTTAGACATTGCACAGGAAATACACAACATAGCATTAGTAATGAAATAACTAGGTTAGCACGCCTTTCTCCCTACTATTTTCAAATCAATTTACTTTTAGCATTTACTTTTCTGTTAAGATTTCAAATCAACTTAAAACCATTTTTAATAAACCGTGACACATTTCAAATTAAAACTATTACACTTAGCTATTGGGATGACCTTGAATTTACCAAGTCCTATACTACATACGACCGGGTTCTCTGTCTATTAGTGTGTATTGACATCAGTAGAAGAGTTTTATAAATTTAAAACTTGCAGAATTATTTTAAATAGATAATATGTATCAATTTTTTGTCGCCGCTGCCGGGGAGCTAAAATTAGTTGTAATTTGATTTCTTTTATTTCTAATTGTTGTTAAGCATTTCAGGAATCATAATGGCTGAAGGAGAGATCGATAACCTCATCATGGAGCAATACCTGACATTAAATCGAGGGAACCAGGCACCGGACGTGGTTAGATCTGAAATTAGAGGCAATGTGAAGTTCAAGATCAAGAGTCAATTCATGCGAGAATTGAGAGAAGACACTTTTTCCAAAAACAAGAATGACGATGCTCATGAGCATGTTGAGCGATTTTAGAAATCATCAGCTTGTTCAGCATTCTAGGAGTAACATACGATGCGATTATACTACGTGTTTTTCCCATTACACTCACTGGAGCCACTAAAAGGTGGGTGGATAGACTTCCCCTAGGAACTGTCGATTCTTGGTATCTCCTAAAAAAGGCTTTCATACAAAGGTACTGTCCGCCATCCAAGACCGCTAAGCAGCTTGAAGACATCCGTAACTTCAAGCAGGAAGGTGACAAAACATTATACCAAGCTTGGGAAAGGTATAATGACCTGCTTTATAAATGCCCCACTTACGACATCAATAGCCATCAGAAGGTGAATATCTTCTATAATGGTCTGGGCACCATGAACCGCCAATTGCTTGCCTCACAGGGGCTAATTCCTGGCATGACACTTGCTCAAGCATTGACGGCAATCCAGATTATGGTTGACCACTCCCAAAAATGGCATGATGGTTTGTTCAGAAGGAATATAGATAGCAGCAGTAGCTCGGAGGGAATCTCTGCCATTGTAAGTAAACTAGATAGCTTGGGACGGGACATGAAGAAGCTTAAAGAAAATGTTCATGCTATTCAAGTAGGATGCCAAACTTGCGGAGGAGCTCATCTCGACAAGGAATGTCCTCTCAACGAGGAAGTGAAAAGTATAGAAGAAGTAAAATATGGCGAATTTCTTTTTAGCAACGGAGCTAAATAGCGCGTAGTCTCGCCTGGATACTATACACGTATAGACAATCGACCACCTTTTGGAGAAAAAAGACCAAGCTTGGAGGAGCTATTAAACAAGCACATTGAGGAGTCAACGCGAAGGAGGGCCAAGATGGAAGAATGGGTAAAGAAACTCCAGGAAAGCATGAAAATTAACACCTGGAACCATAGCGCCTCTCTCAAGAATCTAGAGACCCAAATCGAGCAGCTAACGAAGGAGTTTCATGCAAAAACTACTGGTGAAGTACACAACTCATCGGTTGGCCAATGCAAAGCAGTTCACGCCAATGATGAGGCACCAATTGACAAAACACCTAACGAGGCGCATGTGGCTCAGAAAAAAAATGATGCTCAAACTAATTCTTACCATTCCAACTACCACCAAAAGAACTAAACCCAGGAAGTTTCACTCTTCCTTGCACTATTGGAAATCTAAATTTTTATGCTATGGCAGACTTGGGCGCAAGCGTTAATGTCATACCCAAATCTATGTTTGAACGTTTAAAACTAGCTAACCTTAAGAAAACCAACATGCTGGTTGAAATGGCTGATATGACAAAGAGGACCCCTATAGGAATAGTGGAAAATATACTCATTAAAATTGATAAGTTTTTATTCCCATCAAACTTCGTAGTTATGGATATGCTAAGATCACACAATGAAACCATGATCCTTAGTAGACCATTCTTAGAAACCATTCATGCCGAGATCGACGTTTTCAACAAAGAAAATTCTTTAGGAATCGGGGATGACAGGATTACTTTTGATATGGATAAGAAAATTTATAATTTTGCTACTCCTATAGGAAAGGTTTATATGGTAAAATCCATTCAGAATGATGAGTCCCATGTCCTCCCAGACGTTAGCAGTACAACACCATCAATTGACCGACAAGTTGAGAAATCTCGCAACCTGTATCATCAAAATAACTACGATAATTGTATGTAGGGACGAAGTAGCAAGAAGGGAAGAATACTTGAACCTGACACTGCTACCCCAAGCACGCATTTCTGCTAACCCGTTAAGCAATTCTACAATGGAATACTTAAGGTATAGCCTACATATGACCCAACCCTTAAATTATGCAACAGGGGGAATGAAATATATGGCTTAGATGAACAGGGAGTTGTGAAATATTGGTATTGTTACCTTAATGATGAAAGAAAAAGCATAAAAGGGGATGGCCTATCATTTCTTGACTTTCTACTAGTAAGGTACAAAAAATGGTTTAATTTGGGACAGTAGGTATGCGGAATGGTGTAGTGAAAATTCTAGCTCAGACACCTCCACTTTGATTTTTTACTTCAGTCCAAGAAAGTTGCACGCCCAGACCAAAAGATTATCCCTTTAAGGAATGGATATTAACAAAGGTAGGACACACTAATGTTAGTGAGCTAGTAAAGAAAGCCTTATTAAAATCTTGGCTCATTGATTGTTTTCATGAATAAGTAGTCAAAGACCCACGATCAAAAAGTTTTGATGACTACAAGTGGATGTTCGATTTAGAAATCGATCAATTAGCTGATGAGTATGAATTAGGGATAGGGAAAAAAGGACATATGCTCGATGATATTTGGAAAAATTGCAAGAAAATTTAGGGGGATAATACATACTGGTGGCACGATCACGGCTTAGAAGAGAATGAAAGACAAGAAAGCGGCTTAGACATAGAAGAATATGATCCACTTGAGGTTCATGTAGAAACCTTTAAGGTAAAGAGATATTCGTTTAATAGTGAGCATAGTTTCATTTGTGTTACCAAAGAAATAGGAGATACTTTACCATTAAAAAGAGAAAACAGATCAAGGTTCAAGGAAATGATCTGCAAAGAGGTGGACACAGGAGGAAAGTTCCTAAGAAAGACGTAGCCTCGTCTTGAGTCTAACTTAAAGACTCATTAATAAACAAAAGTGCTTGTCGGGAGGCAACCTGTCTTTAAAACTTATGCATCTTAGTTGGTTTTGTACGTTTCTCACTTTGTTTTGCAGGTTCTCTCAGCCACCAACCCATAATCATGTGGTAAATTTTTTTTGTTCGAGCGTAAAATTGTATTAAATGTGGTAAAATGCTTCTGTTTGGGCGTAACCACACCATTCACGCCGTAATAGATGCAATTACGACGTAATCCTCTCTATGGTTACGCCGTAACTAGTTACAAACAAGTTTTTAAAATTTTATGACCACATTATTACGGCGTAACCCAACTCTTGGTTACGCCATAACTTCCTTCTGAAAACCTTGATTAAGTTTGAAACTTTTACAAAACCTTGTATAATTAACTTTGTGGGTGTGTACTCTGGAAACCCTCATGAGACTTCACTTGTTCACTTGGGCCACCAAGTGGTTTAAAAGGCTTGTTGCATACGCTAAATGCAACTGTGATTCCTACGAAAGTGAGTTAGGTTTTCTTGTATTGTTATATTTTGAATGTTTAATGCTTTTAGTTTGTCTAGTGATTTCAGGGGATACGAGGTTGCTCAGGATACAAGGGTCAAGAGATGGTCTATTGCCATTATCATTTGAAGCATAGAGCAATGCTCAGGGTAGTCTCTTGTTCTAATTCTACTCTTATTCTTATAATTTCATTTCCTTGAATGTACAATAGGGACATTGTACAAACCAAGTGTGGGGATTTAAGTAGAATTACCACTTGACCTATATATGCCTTTGATTTTCTAGTTTTCTTTAAAAATTTGTGCCAATTTTAAAATTTTTGACATTTTTTTCTTACTAAACTAGATATAATATTTGCCGAGCACACGATTACCCATTATTTCAATTGGTGAGGTTAAGCCTAATGATTCTGTTTTTATCTATTATACAAAAATCCACCAAAAACATGAGTGTGCCAGTAGTATTGTAGACTTTAGAACTTGGCATGTACATCATTTCGAGACCTAATTGATTAGCAAGAATAGACAGTTTAAGAAAGCAACATCTTAGGAATTCACCCAAATAGCCTATATGTGTGTGTTTGTCGACTTGTTACACTGACTTGTCGACCTCCCGTGTAAAACCCTTGGTTGCACTCATTTTTAGTGCAAGATACCCCCTAGATCACCCTGTTGAGCCAATCCTTGTTTGAACCCCTTAATGTATCGTTACACCATTTCGCCTTAGCTAACCCTGTAGTCTATATTCTTTGTGTTGAAATTTCTGGCTACTTAAGTCCATGGTTCGGGGAAATGGGTTTTTAAATTTTGCACGTTCGTGGAAGACCTATCGTTACTGATCTATAAAGACCCCCCTGTATCATCACTTTTGATATTGTTCATCTCAAGTGGGGGGACATGTGTATTGTATCATATGCTGCAAGGGCAATAATAAAAAGATATAAACCTCTGTAGCATATACATGTTGGTTACGTGTTACAAAACCAACAAAGTGTTCAAAATTATAAAGATGGTGCAACTATAAGCCATCTGTGTGCTAAAAATGTAAAGATGGTACAACTATAAGCCATCTATGTGATTGTGAAAGTTGGGCTAGTAGCCTATTATTAAAGATTAGATTTTCGGACTTGGATACTTAGGCTTATGGATGGACGGTAGCTGGTTATGACAACCTTAGAATTATTTAGACTATTGGTTTTATGTATTTTACTTAACACCAATTAATGTGTATCCCATGTCTTATCCTACCCTATATCATTCTCCAAATCAACCTTTGGTTTTGCTCGAATGAGGGAGTGAGCAATCATACATATCTCATCCATCTTTACGAATATGTATATGTGGTTTTGTCGCCCTATAAACCTGTGTATCACCCATGTTGCCTTTAAGAGCTATTTAGACCCTAATTCTAGCTGGTGGAGATTTATGTACTTTCTAAGCCTATGATAGAACACATGCTATGACAGTGTAGTTGAGTGAACACCCCGAATAATGAAACACTTAGACTAGTTTGAGAGTTGAGTGATTTTTAATCCCCTTTTTTGTGAGGTGTTTGGCTTTGATGTTTTCTAGCATAAGTAAATTATGAATTCATTTTTCTAAATTAAATTAGGGAAATCTTTTTATAAATTATTCTAATAGTTCTACTTTAGGGCAAGTAGAAGTCAAGTGGGGGATATTTGATAACATCAAATAGTTAATACATTTTAGTATCAAATTCCCTATAAAAATGCTTGTGATTATGTTATAAATGCCTGAAAACAATACTTAATCACCTATATTTCATTTACAGGAAGAATACGAGAATTTGAGCAAGAGATACGGGATTTGGACATGGAAATCAAGCAAATAAAGGAACTCAAGGCTAATTACGGCGTAACCTTCCCGTAGGACTTACGCCGTAAGCAAGATTAATGAAGGAATGAGTCAACACAAGGATTACGTCGTAACCATTGCCAATCTGTACAAAAATTTAAAACACCTAATCGGGGGGACGGGATTGATCAAAGAAACAAAGAATAAGCATTGTGTTTTCTAGTGAGAGAAAGTAAGAGAGGGATGAAAGAAAAAGATGTATTATTAGAAAGAGAAAGATAAAATACAAATGACTTCCACCAACCCCCATGGAGAGACATGGGTGGTATTTATAGCCTAACATAAATCTATCTATACCTTGTTTTCAATAATAGTACTTGCGTTTAGCAGTTGGTCTATAGCTAGTCCAATTCACGTGTAAGACTCCAACTTCACTAAAAAGTGAGGCTAACAATCTCCCTCCAAGATGATGTCACACGTGAATTGGTTACAATGTTTCCTACAAGCAAAAATAAAGTAAAATGATAAGAATGAAGTCCAACATTCCTTGAGATTGTCTTTAATGACCTTGATCTACTTGAATGCTCTAGCTTTATTTCTTCAGCTTGTAGAATCTAGTTGAGTTTTTACTCCCTCTCAACTAGTAGGCTCTTTTTTTTACCAGCTCCCTCCCAAACAGACACCCTTAAGACTGATTAAGAATCAATACAAAGATCTTCTTAAGGACCTCTTTCCTCATTTAGGATACACCATGGGAGGGATGATATCATCAACATCGTCTCACTTAGGAAGCATTCCAGTCTTGTTTGAATTCAGCCCAAAGTACACATTTTATCCCCTTTTCGAAGTCGAAATGCTATCATCATACTCATGTGTACATCTTATGCCGAAGTACATACTTTATCCCATTTCCAAAGTTGAAAACGTAGCACCAAAATCAATTAAGACCCGGAAATGCACTTTTCTCCCTCCTAGAAAGACATGGTAAGACTTGCTACACCAAAGTCAACTAAGTCCCGAGTGTACGCAATTTATCCCTTTATGTAGTCTAAACGGTAACATCAAAGTCAATTAAGTCCCGGATGTACCTATTTAAATTGTTTCACCAAAGTCAACTAAGTCCTGAGTAAAATCAATTTATCCTGCTATGTAGTTGAAACGGTAACATCAAAACGGTAACATAAAAACAACTAAGTACCAGATGTACACATTTCTCCCTCCAGGATGATGACTGACTGAGGAATCATCCTACACATGTGTACATCATATGCCAACTGGAACTGCTTACTTAGCATCATGACCTGTGATTGCATAAGCAATACTCTGTGAGAAGATGTCGGTAAGTATTCTCTTTACAAATCTCTCTTGATCAACCCGAACTAAATCCCCTTATCTATTCAGTCGGATAATACTGATGACCACTGATGGAGACAGCCGATGAACGAACTGTGAATGAAGCAAAATCCCCGGACTTGTGGACTAAATCTGTACTATCTGTGTGACTCGAAGAACGGTGCAGAGAACAATATATCTAGTACCATATTATCCCGCTCTAAAGTTACAAAAACTCCATAAAGCTCCTTCTTGACTACATTTCCTCAAACTACGTGTGGGGACCCTGCACGTAGTACAATTACGCTTCCTCTTCCTCAAAGCTGACCATAATCTCACTCACCCGCTCGTCCTGAGATACTAATTATAATCCTTACCTCTCGCAAATATAACTATTTAAAGTCAAGTCTGTAAGATCATGGAACCGTATATTAGCAAGTTACTACGAAGTCAAGGCTATCTTTGTGATGTAGTATGAGAGAATCCTAAAGAGCGAAATAAGTACCACTCGGCTGTGGAAAGTCTACTTCATCGCTCATACGCTAAGGTTAGCATCGGTACAAGAGAGCTACCGTTAGTTCAGTCATTTAAATTAAAATTCGTGACTATATGCTAGCACATTATAATAAGGTTAATTTGATAAGGATCGTTTGTGTCTCAGTGTAATGGTATTGTATGTGTTTGTGTGTGTAATTTGTTGATTTTTGATGCTGGTGCATCCGAGTATGTTAACGGACTATCGAGATCTTGATGTAGTGTGATACTCTCATATATAACGGAGGCCCATATTAGCACGGAGTATAGAAACACCTGAGCTAATTGCACATGTGACCGACAGAGATGTTGTTCTGTTAAAATCCGTCGTGCGCATGAATCCGCAATCAACATAGCATAAGAGTGCGTGCTAGTCTCCTAATATGTATGCTGTTTGCAATACGTTAGGCGAATCAATGTCATCATCTATTCAGCGGTCGCCAAAAAGTCATAGAACCAGTAAGTAATATTTGGTAATCCCACTAGAGTAATGTTACTTAACTGACTATACCTAAAGCTCATATAGACTTCGATCTAACGACAATTGTATGTTAGGCACTGATACAGATCTTAACAAAAAGAACGGCCTACAATTGAGTACACAAGCCTCATATACACAAAGAGCCGCGCAACCTACTTCCCTCCCCCTTGGCGCCAAAGTATTTTTGTATCATGAATTCATTGACTATGCCTAATCCAAATATGAGAATCACAGAGCCTTATATAATATTAGTCATATCTGTACTTATACCATAACATCAAGCGGCCCAAAATCATAACCATAAAATATTCGGCCCACTTGAATGTTACTACCTGGCATACCAAAGAATATTACTTGATCTAACACAAATGCTAGTCCTAACAATTAACAAAAAAGGGCCTACAATTGAGTACACAACCCAATCATACACAAAGACATAGCCCAAAGTTTTTTGTTATGATCCAACAGCCTAATCCAAATATTGAAATCACAGCCCAAGTCCAACTCAATTATACCATAAATTAGGGGATACATTAGGATTGCAATCCCTAATTAGTTTCATAACCCTAATCCAGAGCTTTTTAAAAAAACGCAATCAATATTCTCTAAAAGCAAATCTGCTATCAACTCTTATCATTATCGTTTCTGTTTGTTTTTGTTTGTGTGTCAATTGAAATAAAGAAATGATTATAACATACTTGTTATAAATATATCTTTTAATTTCGAAAATTGAAAAGGTTTTTACCTTACATAGATCGATGAGGATGTTTTTATTTCGTGTGAATGATCTTGATACGGTCTTGACAATTAATTAAAGCACACGAAAAAAAGGAATCTGAGATCTTGGTTTTATTTTGTGATTTGAGTCTTGTTGAGGATGGATAGGATTAGATGAGGAGAAGGTTGAAGTTTGTTGTAGAGGTTGTGATGATGGGATATAGGATTAGATTGGATGTTGGATTTGATTAAGAGGTTGTGATTGTTGTTGATGTTGTTTGGAGTTTTGGTTTGTATGGATGTTGTTGTAGCTGTTTGGGTTTGAATCAGTGGTTTAACTCGAGTCTTTCTTTTCTGATGGGTTCTTGACTCGGCACGAAAATCGTCTAGCTAAAAATTAACAATCAACGTAAACGGACACCAAACAAATTAAAGTTTTCATCAAGCAAACGTTATATTATTTTACAAAAGTAATAATTAACTTTTATATTTTATTTTTATTGATTACGTAAAGTATTTACGTTTCGAGATAAAATACATTTACATATTCCCGGAACCCCTCAAATAATTTTACGCTTTAACAAATACCCACGATTGTACCCAAATACCCAAAGTATTATTAAATTTACCCATGATAATATTATCTTACACTTTATACATTGAAAATAAAGCAAGACACAAATGGATACAAGTTGACATCTTTTAAATAAAGTTTCAACTAGTAACTTGCACATATTTTACTAGATAATATGTTATCTAGCAAAAGGCTTCTAGAAACCTTGTTCCCCCTCCTAACCCACGGCATATAACAACCTTGGAGAACAAGGAGCACACATTTTACATACAACTTGGTTTTGTACATCACTTGCTCATTAAAAACCTAGTTAAGTATTGTTTTCTTTGACCAAAGACCAAGAACAAGGTGCCTTAAGACCATGAACTTGTCCCACGACCAACTATTGTATACTTTTGACCAAGGACATACCATATATACTAGTATACATGCAAGACAACTCATACATCATAAAACACTTAGCTAAAATCACAAAAAAAAAACTCTCTTGTCTCCTCATCAAACCCACGCAAACTCACCCAACACCCAAGTCGCATACAATTTTTACTTATCGCATTTTCACCTTCCTACCACATATTCTATGATGTCCTAAAGTGTTAGAAGGGTGGTTTAATCCTTTACAAGTATATTAAGACAAAAAGCTTCAAGGTTTAAAGTTTCCTATGGAAAACTAGGGTTTGGGAAGTATATGTTCTTGAATAAATACTTGGGGCTTTCTGTGTTACCATCTTCCACATCTGTCTAGGTCATCCTAAGAACTCTAACGTACCATATATATTGTACTTTCATGTTCTATATAATTTTGGTATAGTTAAATCACCATTTAGATGCTTTAAAACATGTAAAACATATTTTATGCTGTGATTATAATTTTGTACACCTTATTCCAAGTATTATGTGGTTGAATATATCATGGACAAATGAACTTTATAATATGTAAGACATATATTAATAAGGGTTGTAATGGACTAGTAACAAAGTGGTTAAACTAAAAAGTTATAAAAACTAGTTTTAAACATATTTTTCTAAAAATATTCAAAAGTTGTTGTTTCAATTCGAAAAATAAAGCCTCATTTTATAATTTTATATAAAATCCTAGACATGTCATGGACGATTCCAAAATGATAAGAAAATCGAAAAAAAAACCGATTTATAACGAAAAATGATACGACGATTTACAAGTTTACGTTAAAAATTATATACATTTATAAAACTTTTTTTATAAAAAATTAACCTATTCACCACAGAAACCTATATTTATCTTAAAAACCACATTAAATGAAATACTTTATAAATACGAGAACGTACTCGAAAAATCGGCTAAAAACGGAGTTAAAACAATAAAAAAAACAGAAGAATAATTACACATTTAACAGAATTTAATCGTAACTAATCTATAAAAATAAAATACATAACTGTTATGAACAGTAAAAAGACTATTCATCAGAAAACTGCAAATTTTGAAAATTATAGTTTTGATAACTCGTCTTAATACTAAGGCGTGGACGTAAGAAACAAAGAAACAGACTTAAAACAAGAAAGTTACGCCAGTTTTACTAAAGTATACTTATAAACGTTTTTACTTTATAAATATGATTTCACTAAAACGATTAGATGGTGATGTAGCTATATAAATTATATGTGGTATTAGTTAATCAAAGTACTATATTACTAGGGAGTTTCATAATGAGGCCTCTTCGGGGTGGCGTATCGACGAGTTGTTGGATTTACGATTTAAAGTGGTACCCTACTGCCTCATACGGCACTACATAACCTCTTAATATGAGAGCCCCGAACCGAAATATAATGAGCTATACGACCTATAAAAATAATCAAGTGTATAGTACTATACGACCTATATTGATTAGGTGCATTCGATCGTAAGCTGATGCATTTCTATGTGTAATACTTTTGATTACCATTCACTACAGTGAGTTCGTAGCCATCTTTTTCTACTACTTGCTTTATACATACGGGGAGATTACATTGCTTGATTTCTTTGTACACAAGTGTTTTCAAAACCTGTAGGGCATTCCTGAGAACATATTGCCTAAGTTATCGATTGCCATTTAAGGATCCCATTTCTTTATCATGAACCGTTTATTAACTGTCTATTGGGTATTAACGCTATGTTATAAGATAGATCTATCGGACTGACCATCCCCGTCTTGGGCTGTGGTTTCCAGTTGACCATTGACGCATTTAACATTCGAAAGAAAAGTCGTAGAATGTTTGGCAGTCATCCGTATGAGAAAAATTCATAGATGGTTTTTGTAAGCATCTGTGATCCGTGTTGGGGGCACAAACCTCGAGTACTTTTGTTTTGATTCATGTATTACGTTTCAGGTTCGAGTGTGCATGAGCATAGGGCAATAATCCAAAGTGTTAGACAATGAATGTGTACATAGTCTACTATTAACTTTAAATCTTGTGGTCCCACGCTATTTCCTGATAAACCTATGAATTCACTCAATAATTTTGGTTGACGGTTAAGCATGTTATTAATCTCAGTGCTTAGGTATAAGCTATGGATGGGATCCGTGACGGATATCCTATTAGAGGGATTCTGATTTTTTAAAATTCATGAAACTTGTGTCTTATAAAATCTTAATGTCTTTTTAATAAAACTAAGGGACCTGACGTGAGAACTCCTGATCTTTGTAAGACATCGAATGAAACTTTTTTTAACGTCCATTTAAGGTCCGTTCTATATCTTGATTTTTGTACTTTGACGTAGCACCCCATTGTTACCTTTCCGCTGCGACCTGATTTTGGGGGTGTTACATGCCCAGCAAAATTTACCCTTAATTTCCATTGTTAAGGTTTGCGTGATATTTCCGTTATCATATATTATTACATAATCTACCAAAATATGAGTGTGTCGGTAGTATTGTAGACTTTAGAACTTGGCATGTGCATCATTACGATACCTAATTGAGTGATAGGAATAGATAGTTCGAGAAGGCAACATTATAGGATTTACACCAAAAATTAGCCCATATGTGTATTAATGTGTACGTTTATCGACTAGTTACACCGACTTGTCGACCTCCCGTGTTAAAAACCCGTTGTTGCACAACAACCTGTTGAGTCATTCGTTTGTTTCAACCCAAATTTGTATTTTTCGTTACACCAAGACACCTTAGCCTACATGTAGTCTATTAATTTCTTCATGTGGAAAACTAGAAGGGGGGTTGAATAGTTTACCGCTTTTTAATTAAAGGTTTTAAATTTGTTTGTAAAATTTTAGATTCGACTTTTATGTGAATTCAACACTTGCACAATATGAACAATATACTTATCTAAACAATCAATAAAATGATATGAGAAAGTAATGTAAGACAAGAGATAAGAGTAAGAACAATCAAACCACAACGCAATGATTTATAGTGGTTCGGTAACGAAGCACCTCTTCGCCCTACTCCACTCCCCGAGCACCAAACTCGAGAGTTTTCTTCACTATGTCAACAAACTCCCTTATGGCGGAGAAAACCGTACACAACGTTGCTTACACCGATTTATGACACAAAGCTAAATGTCGAGTTCTAATCTTAGCTAGAACCAATCTATCACAACACAACTTCACGACTTGTTCACAACTTCACAACTTCACGACTTCTTCACAACTTCATGACTTCTTCACAACTTAACTTCACCACTCTACTTATATCACAACTATCTAACCCTACTTGGTAAGATCACCACTAATTAACTATACTTACAAAGATCCCCAAGATCTAGCTACTACACACAAATATCAAATATACAATTGATTTACAAATATGTGATATGGTTGCAACAAGATTACAATACACACTTGAGGTGTAATACTTCTTCACTTAATGATGAAAGTATTCTTCTCTTGTACTTGAGGAATTAAGCTTGGATCACTTGGAAACAAAGCTTTATGATTAAATGATCAAAGGATTTTAGAGAGGATATGTGGGCTGTTTTGAGCAGAAAGAATGAGTGCAAAAGGTGAGAAAATTATGGGGAAAAGTCCAGTATTTATAGGACAAACTGGGGGAGCGTCTACCTAGGGGCGGTCCCCTTAAATAGGTGGGCGGTCCCCTTAATTTTAAGGGGGTCGGCCGTGTATTTAAGGGGGCCGCCCAAGACTAGGGCTTCCCCAGTTTGTCTTTTGTGTAGGGGGAATTTTCTGGAACTTTTCTAGCCGTTTTAGGTCCGAAAATTTGAATTTCAAAATGTTTATTTTGAATAAAACATTTCTTTTAATTGTAGAAAATGTTTTGTAATGTTTTAAAAATGTTTACAACATTTTATAAAAGTGTGAGGTTGAATAAAAATTTCTTTTGATCATAAAATGCATTAAACATTTATTTATTCATACCTTTAAGTGATGTATTTGTTGAAATGAGAATTTACTACTAATTACTTGTTTACGTTTAATTTTACGTTGAACGTTTTTATATTTTGTGATTATCAAAACGTAAAGATGTGAAAAAATATTAGTAATATTTTTAGGCATTATATTTTATCAACATAATCAATTAAGTATTAATTCTTATATAAAAGAATGTAAAACGAGCAATAAAGACAGGATAAATAATGCTATAAAATAGACGTTATTTGATGTCATTACAAAGCTACTAAACATAAACGTAAACTTGTTATACTCATTTTTTACATAATGACCAATATCTAATTGGCCGCGTTACTAGATATCCAATATCTAATCGGTTTTGAACTGGTTATCTAATATCTAACCGGTTTGATAGCTGATAAACTTTTGAATTAGCTGATAACGTGCCAATCCAATATCTGATCAGGTTCTCAAATTTACAATAAAAAGGTTTCTTAAGAAAATGAAAAAAACTAAAAATGAGCTCGCTTTTCTTTTTTTCAAGACAAAAAACTAGAGGTGTTCATTGTTCGGCTAATACCTGAATTAACCGAAAACCAAAACCGAACCGAATTAAATATTTGGTTATGGGTTTGGATATGGTTTGGCAAAATGAAAACCGAAGCGAATTAAAAACCGAATCATATAAATCTATAAACTTTTTATAGATTTATATTAGAAAAATATTAAAAGTCGTTTTAAGTATAAATATAACACTTTTAAGCTTGAAAATTATTTTGGTGCTATCTTATATCTTTACTTATATATAGGAGCAAGGATATGAGTTGAAATATGTGACTAGGCATGATAACTATGACATGGCAATGACATGGCACAATTTTAGTACCAAGAATGCCACGTCAAAGGGCATTTTCATCCATAATTTATGTATTTTTCCTGAAAATGTGTAAAAATTTACCACTTGCCAGATTCGAACCCTGGTTATGGCATTCAAGAAGCAGCGCTTCAACCACTATGCCATGCCAGGTTTTGTGATTGACAATTAAAAAAAAGATAGTGATGCTTTAAACACCACAATCATTATCTCACCTTTTAAATCACTGCTAATTTTTGAATAAATCATTTGACTTTGCACAAATCCTGCAATTCGTTTCATTAACTATATCCCTACAATTTTGCACTAATAAACGAAAGTAATTGAAACTTAGATGTTGATTTTTGGTTTCTTGGAGGCTTTGGAAATGGAGGCTCTAGTGGATGCCATGGATGTTGATAATGGTTGATGAATGATGGATAGAAAGATGGTGTGTTGGAGACAAGATGATCATTTAGAGGGAATTTATGGGAAGGAAATTGGTTTGAAAAATTGAGATAATGTTTGAACGAGTTTAAATTATTTCAACTTGTGTTCTTAGCATTCTGGGCAAATATAGCTGAGACTAGGTAAAAAGAGGGTCAAAAAAGCAGAAAAATAGACTGTTTTACCCTGTGAAATACTATGGTGGTCCCCTTAAATAGGGGGCGGTCCCCTTAAATATTAAGGGGGCCGCCCGTGTTGAATTAAGGGGACCGCCCTCTGTTGGTTCCATTTTTTCACAGAAAAACATTTTTTCTCAGATTTTTTGTGAGAGTATTTCTGTTTTGGTGGTTTATTTGCAGCAAGCCCTATTGAGTTTTATGAGCATATTTAATCATATAACATGTAATAAACACATTAAATTACAAAACCAAAGTGGCACAACTAGTTGATTTAATAAAACAACCAAATGTTTAAGTCATCATAGCAAACAAGTACTTAAAAATAACCAACACATAAGTCTTTCCGAATACATCAGATGATCTCACACAAGTTGTTAATAAACATATCTCATAATGAAAGTTAAAAAATTTCTTTAAACTACACTTCGCCATCGAGATCCACTTTAATCCTTATGTCTTCATTTCTTTTTTTGCTAAACACTCCTTTTTTGTGCTTTTCAAATGATCTTGAAACCTTCCGGCATCTCCTTATGAATTTGTTGCATTTGGTTGAGCAAGACAGTTTGTCGTTCAAAGAGAGTTTCATCAGTTTGTTCAGAAGCAGAATGCATTTGGTAGTTTTGGTAGTTGAGAGGATCAAGAGAGTTAAGGTAGGTGGTAGGAGATGGAGTACTTGCACGGGAAGTTTGGAACATTTCATCTTCATCTCTACATCTGTTGATGAGATGACGTGCCTTGATGATGAGAAGATGAAGAAGATACGGAATGACGTGCCTTGCCATGATCACTTCGAGGTCGTCGAGTTTGTTTTAGGGAAAAAGGACGCATGACTCGATCAACAATGTCATAAATGCCATTGTCAAGATAAGGATATGTTTCCATGACGTGTCGATAAAGACGAGTAAGAAACATGCCATACGGAAGATTAGCGGTTGGAGTATATCTAGCACATTGGATTCTTTTGACGAAAAAATAAGCAAGATTGTATTGTTCTTCGGCAACAACACAATACAACATGTGAGCAAGACAAGCGGGAAGATGATCCCAATGTCCTCCTAGTCCGAACATATTTTCTCTAATGAGCTCTTCCTATTGCTTCATGTCGGGGCTTAATTCTTTGGTGAGAATTGGATGTGGAGTAAGAGAGACCGTTTGATTTTATTGGTACGGATATACCCATGACACGTTCCAATTTCAAGAACAGTCGACGAATGTCGTCGGGGAGTTGGAAGATCGGTTGCAATAATGGTCCGCGGTTTCTCGAGAATTACTCAAGAGATTGCAAGACCCTATTCGTTTGTAAAAGACGGCCTTGACCCATTGTAGGATAAGCTATAGCTCAAGTTTATGAGTTTGATGATTTTGAAGCTGGGTTGATGACATCCTAAAGATCTTCCTGATTTGTTTGGTGACGAGCTTGGATTTTCTCAATGATTCGTTCAAGATTGGAAGTTCTGTAGTAAGCAAAGGCAATCTTATCCTTTTGCCCTAACCGCTTCTTTTGAAGTTTGACAATCTGAATATTGATTTCCCTAAGTTAAAGTCTTCTCGTTACAATTTATACATCCTTCTGCCATTCTCCAATTGCGGTGAGATATAGTTCATCTAAATAATTCAAGATATCTTCGACTTGTTTCTCATGATGTTTCAGATACATCTTATCTAAACATTTTCCTATTTCAAATACTTGAGGAGGGATAAAATTTAGTTATCATTCATTTTAATCAGAGCTTCAATGATCAAAAATGGTGGAAATGGGTCGTTTCGGGTAGTATTTCCACTCGTACGCCTTGTATCTTTACTCCCGGGCTTCAATTCTTCAGGGATTCACTTCTTGAACTTCTTTAATGATCCTAGGATCATATGGGAGAAAAGGATTGCTTCCTTAAGGGTTATAGTAAGAAGATGGGGGGTGCGAGTTTGAATGAAGACTAAAGAGCTCTATTTATACTCAAATGAAGCATAGATGACTAAGGAAGCTTTGGTTCTGTTCTTGGACATGTGGAGCAGCTAGGGGATGACTAGGAGAGGCTATATGGTGATTTGTTAAGGCTAGAAACTAGATTAAAGGTGTGGATGGCCTAGATGGAAGCCACGGCTACAACAAGAAGAAACAAGAAGATTCATGAGACCATGTGCTCTTAAATTTGACCAAGGAATGGTCTAAGCAGCTGGATAAGCAGCTTGAGGGTTTCTAGAAGAGGTTTACATAAGAATTTTGCACTTGGAATGGTTTAAAATGAGTCAAAATTGATGGTGAAAGGGTTCGGGCTGTTTTGGTCTCGATAGGTTTTTTTTGGGTTTCACAAGTTTTCAAGCCTTTATTTTGTGTGTAATGGATTAGGGATAGTTAATACATGTCCCTAAGGTCTGATATAAGAAGTATTAACAAAGATTAGCAATTGGTTTGGGTTAAAACGGGTTAAAAATGGAGAAATAAGGTCACGGGTTTAACTTGGGCTTGTTTAGGGTTTCTTTGGCTTTCTTGGCTTGTATTTTGTGTATAAATGATCAAGGGTGATGGATTACTGATCTTAAGCAATGTAATATGAATTATTAATGATATTTGATAGTTGGTTTAAGTTAAAATGGGTTGAAATTGAAAGAATAAGCCGTAGCTTAGAATTAGGGTTCATATAAGGCTTTTAGGGTTTTCTAGCTTTGTAATTCTCGTACATTGATGAAGCAATAATGGATAATGATGGATAAAGGTTTGTAAACTCATTTTATGGGTTTACAATGACTCTTGGTTGCTTACTTGAGAATGAGATGGTCAAAAAATGAGTAAACGGGTCAAAGTTACATTTAGTGCACAATTAGGTAGATTTAGGGTTTCTAGGATTCATTTTACGTACAAATGAAAATAAGATGATGAAGTTATATGAAATAATTGATTGATTGGATTGATACTGGATTGTTAAAATTAGTTATTGCAACTTATTGAGTGTTGTTAAGGTTTTACAATGGATTATAATGAAGAACGGGTCATTGTGTAGATTTAGCTTCGGGTTGTTTGGGTTTCTGACATTTGAATTACGGTTTTGAGTGCAAACAAGATGTCTGAAAGTTTATTGAATAGAAAATTTGGGTTTTACACATTGTATTATGGAGTTGTAGTAGCTTGTTACATAAGTGGTGTGAAGAAATTGGAATCGAAAACGGAGGTTTTAAAAACAAAAACAGGCTATTATGGATGATATGATTAATGACTTGTTTATTGAGCTTTTTTAAAGACTTGTACTTTTGACTTGAAGAGATTTTATATTTCAAAGGAGATGTTTATTACTTGTTACATAAGCTTTTTGAAATGGGTAAATTCCCTTGATACATTCACTTTAGATGTTTACTCTTCATGAAATTAGGGTTTTAGAGACATATGGTAACTGTTTAAAGCTTGTTTTGATATAACATTGCGAATGGTACATTATAGGAATAATGTACTTTATAAAAATGATATTATGATATTGAATTAATATATTTTGAGATTGATTGACATATATGGGAGATAGGATTGTCATAGGATGTCATAGATAGGTTGCAGTGAGCTCGGTCTACTTTAGTATGACTTACTGAGATTATAGTAATGTAATTTAATACGCGAAAATTTCCCTGTATAATTGTGATAATAGTAAAATAGGTTTTGCATTTGATGAAAATTCTTGGGTTGTTATAGTCTCCACCCTTTACAGAAATCTCGTCTCGAGATTTAATTGAAAGTTGCATTGAATAGATGTAGGTACTAGGTATGAATTTGATTTTTAGGTTAATCAAGGTTACAAGTCCACATGTGTGATGTATTTATAATTATGTTGCTCACCATAATTATAATTACCTCCTTTCACACTTCTATTTATTTCTAAGATTACACCTCTTGATGACAGCCAATAGAATTTCTTTAGATTCTGATAGAACCTGAGTGATGAAATACTTTGATTTACAAAACATGTGGGTTATGGGCCTACCATGCTTCTGCTGTGCTACTGTGATCATAAAGAATCGTTATTCATAAACCTTTAAAAGTCAACATCGAATAAGAATGCTATCACAAGTCTTTGTCAAAGTCTTCATACCTAGTGGTATTGAAATCATTTGACATTGTATAGATTCTTGTGTGTTTCCTTGTTATTACGTTGCAGAATATAACAGAGAATTTTTAGATTACGGAGATCATGGAATGAGTGATGTCAAAGAATGATTATGAATTTGTAAGAGAGTTGCTAATCACGTGAGATACATATTTTTAAATGAACAGATGATGAAGGTAATAATGATAATGAAGGTAAGAATGTAACGATTAGAGGAATTGTTTTTTGTAAAACGGATTGATAATGAAACTTGTTTGTACGTATGTTATTTACTTAAGGCCTACCTTATTTATAATTTAGTCACTTACAAAAGAAGCATTAAACTCCTTGTACTTGAGAATTTATAAATCCATAGTTCAGAGATTTTTAATTTTCCTTTTACAAATGAAGAAGCATTTTCTAATCATTTCAATAAGATGATCTAAATGTCTTACCTTAAAATAAAAACTTGATTGGTGATGTGGTAGAAAAATGATATGATCTGATCTTGGTAGATAATATTGAGATGTTGATTGTTTGGACGCCCCTATAATCAGGGATGATAATTATGTTTCAAAGGTATGCAGGGGATTTATTACAGTGTTTGATCCATGATTGAATGACGAGGTTTTGATACCATCCAGATAACAAGATTGTAACGGAATTATCATTTTATTATTTCATGGATAACTTTACATACGAACTTTACATATGAAAAAGAGTTGATGCTTATTCTAAGTATCTCGTAGTAGGATAAAAGTAACAAATGACAAGGATTGTAGCTTGATGATTAGGGTTTTTAGATTGAAGAAGATTATGATGAGAGTTGAATATCCTCGAGAGTTGTTTCTAGGATAGAAATCCTAAAGTGAACAAAAGCAAGCTTGTTTCTAAGTATGCCTCGTGCTACCGCTCTAGATCATCAAAGGACAAGAAACTACATACCCTCAATATCAAATGACCTTAATCAAATAACAATACGAAACACAATGGCAAATCTTGAAAAATGATATTTTCATGAGGGAAGGGTCGTTAGTCCAAATTTCGAAAACATGAGTCATATTCGTGCTAAGTTTAGGTCAATCAACTTCGATTGTTTGTTGGACATCAACGAACAAATTGTACCACGTTTTGTTCTTGAGTTTTATTGTCAACTCACCTTCACCAATAATTCTAGTGGTCAATTCGTTGTCAATTTTGTCATTCAAAACAAGCCATTCTCCCTCACTCTTGAGGAATTTGGTGAAATCCTAAAAATTCCATTCAAAGGTCATGCCTCCATCACCGAAATGTGGTCACTCGATCATTTATCGGTAGGTGTTCCGACTAAAGGTCTATATAAAACCAAACCTCCGTCTCCAAGAGTCATTAAGTCTCACATTCAAATTCCACGACAAGGACAAGAAACTCGTACTAAAAATAAGGTAACCATTGTCGTTGGTGAAAACGAAATTTTAACCCGTGAGATTCGAACACATATGAAACCTTGGGTTGAGATTATTCGTGAAAATGTCTTTTGTCAAGGAGGACACAAGGATCATGTTTCCGCGTGTCTTTGTCACATGCTCTATTGCATTGAGACATCCACTCCATATAACCTAGCATTTTTCATTCTCAAAAGAATGGAAAGGACTCGATTCAAACCTAAGGAACTCCTACCTTATGGTATGCTATTGACTAGGTTATTCAAACATGTCGTGTCAATATCTCCCGAGCTAGCTTTTGATCATTATCTCTCACATGATCGAGCCATGCATCCGCTCGCTCCTCATTATGAGCGGAAGACACGAGCGGATCGAGGCAAGAAAAGACCACGTGAGCCAAATGCTAGCTCCTCCTCAACCACTCAAAATCCTTCTTCCTCATCTCTTCAAATTGATGTCATTACTGATGATAATGATGTTGAGTCACCTCAATCCAATTCCTCATCTCCTTCTCAAACCATTTCTTCCTCATCAAATGTTGTTTCTGGAGTCCATCAAAACCCTCCTCATGAAAATCATGACTTGAACAATCTTCTATCCCAAACCATATCTTTTCAAATCCAACAACGAGATGAACACCGTGATGGGTTAAGGTCAATTGGACAAACTCTCAAGAACATGATGGGAGGAAAACAAAAGTGAAGATGGTAGCATAACTTTTTAATGACTATTATTAATATTAATATTTCTTTTATAATACATTTTATTTCTTATGTTAGAACTTAAACAATGCATGATGTCTTCCGTATGGTAGCATGATTTTAGGATGGTTTTATTATCTTGTCATATGTTTTGCTACTTGATAATATATGCTCTTATGATAATTACTAAAAGTGCATGCTTAGGATAAATGATAATTGCAATATTTGCTTAGATTCCTTTGATTCTTGGCCATTATAAGATGTGATATCTCCAAAGGAGAAAACTGGGAAAATTCTGCTCCCTCCAGAAAATGGCCCCTTTATATATCAGGCGCCCCCTTATCAATCAGGGACTGCCCAACATTATGGGACCGCCCACAGGAGGGAGAGCAACAATTCAAAATTTTCTCTTTTTCTGTATCTTTAACCTACCTACTCTTAGACATTGCTGGAATTTCCTTTTTTGAACACATAACTTTTCTAATTTTCATCTCCAACACCATGCTTTGCAAACCATGCTTTGCAATCTCTTTCATTATTTAAACTCTCATCTCTTTTCATCTTTCTCATCCTCACTATCTTCCTCATCTTGAATACCTTATAACAACCGTCCTCACAACTCACTTTCCACCTCCACCTTAAATTTCTCTTTTCTAAAATACCTAATAATGGAAAACCTAAAACCATTTTGTCTCAAAATCATGCCTATGAATCTTCTAGGATAAATGTTTTAGCTTATGCTCACCCATGCTCTAATTATCTTATGTTAGGTTATGTTTGTGTTGTGATGTAATTTTATGATTATGTATGCTTGTATTCTCATATATTGTCCTTGTGACTATATATGGTTTATTTATGTATTTCAATGAACTTTATTTATGCTTCAAAATGTGTGGATTGAATCTTTAAGATATTTGTCATGCTATGTTTGCTTGCACTTGTACCTCTAATCTTGTTTTGTAGCAAACAAATTATCGTAAGATCGATCCCTTGGTGCCCCGAACAAGGGGGAGCTTACATCAAGGGGGAGTCTTTAATCGTCGCCTTCTTTCTCTCTACTCAACTCGACGATCAACCTTTTTGGATTCGACAAAAAGGGGGAGAAGTAGAATTAAACTCATTAATAATTTATAAACTTTTAAATTTTATACTAAATGAGTTTATATTTTGTCATCATCAAAAAGGGGGAGATTGTTAATACAAATAATGTCCAAAAACGTTATTTATATTTTTCGACCTCTCAATGTTTTGATAATAACAAAATGTGAAAATGTTTACGATAAAATTAAATGTTTATAAATTAATAATCATAAAATTCTATTTCTATGATTAATCACTTAAGGTATGGATAAACAAATCATTAAACATGATTAGTGATTAAAAAAATAATTTTTTCTTAAATCTTATACCTCCACAAAAATATTTTTATAAAAATGTTATCTCACTAGTTTAATCCATTACACAGCAATAACCTATACCAATATGCTAGAAAATAAGAAGAAAACTTAGAGAGAGAAAGTAGAGAGAGAAACAAGAAAAGAAGATTAAAGAGAAATGGTGAGTTACAAAAGATAGAAATGTAACCAACACCCTTCACCAAGTGTGGTGAAGGGATATTTATACCCATGCCTTGCTATCTTGGCACTTGGGCTTTCTAAACGGGTCGGGCTTGGTTTAACTTAGGCATTGAGCCCGAAACACGGACAATATTAGATTACAATCCAAGCCCGTTGAACCCGACTAGCCTATTACAATACAAGACCTAGTTTGACATTCCAAGACCGATAACATTCTTGTTTGACTTAATATAATTAAGGCTAACAAAAAATATAAAAACAAATTATTTATTAATTAAAAGAAATGTTTTATTAAAAACATAAAATTTGAATTTCAAATTTTCCCCCAACAACTCCTTCAGTACCATTGAAGTTCAGGGGTTGACATTTAAGGAAATCATTGTACGTGCACTCACGAGTAGGGCGCACTGGTCTCACAATACCACTTCCAGAACCTTGGCTTCCATCATCATTGAGGGTAGTGTTTCTTTGAATTGATTGTTCAGCCAAAGCATCAGCCACGCCTTGGGCTATCAATGCCCTGATGGCAGCATCAGTCATTGGGGTGGTGGCATGCAGGGGCTAGGTTGGTAGTAGCAGGGGCGGGGTTGGTAGTAGCAAGAGCGGGGGTGGTTCTGGTTTTGGTTCTTGTTCTGGTTCCTCTTCTTGGTGCCATTTTCATCAAATCATAAGAAAATATATTACCCGTTAGCTTTCATACAATCATAACTGCGACATGACATATACATAATAAATAGAGTGAGATCACAACACAAGAGGGGTATATAGAAAGATTTAAGATCACATTGACATGACATAATACATCCATTCCATATATAACCTGGAAAACATACATGATAGTTCAATACAGAAATGAAATGAAATACAAGTCTTACCGCCGTGCTAGCTGGGAATAACCCATAATACTTAACATGCTAACATAATGATAGCTCATGACATGACTAGAAAGTAAATCTATGTACAACTATCTACATCCTCTGGGTTATCTGCATGAGCTGGCTCCCTAGCCTTAAGTGTATCAATGCTTCAGAGCTTGTTAAATCAACAGCGTCTGTAGTGATACAAATCTGATCAATCAGGTCTAGGTCGATGTCTCCTGTAACTAATGCGAAGTATCAATGTATCTGAGTGTGATCACCTATATGCCTAAGCACATAGTGAACTGTCCGCACTGCAGCCCATAGCATGTGCTCATGCCTCTCGAGAAACCCGGGCCTCGTTCTCTATCAACATAACTGTCTGCTGGTGAAACTTTCTATCCTTGAGTAATATGTCATCTCTCTCTGATAAATGAGCTCGGCTGTCCCGTGCATCCTCCAAATGAGCATAGAGATCCTGAGTGTCCTTGGCTCGCTATGAGTCTCAGCAAGCTCAGTCACTCAAGCAATTGACCCCTTCTAGGGTCGTCGGTGAGCTCCCTCTAAATAGCATCTACTAAACTCATCTAAGTGTGAGGCTGCCAAGAATAATACAACATGGTAATATACGACAAGGATTTTGTGATTGTCACGTATGCCGAATTAGAGGTCATTTTTCTACATCTAAGCACGCGTGAAAGTATCAAAAACCCTAGCATACTCTGAAGATCATTCCTAGGTCCAAGTCAGAAGTCAGCATCCAAAGATATATAATTTCATTTTTTAGATTGATGTTGTTGACTTCTGACATAGAATTAGGGTTGAACAACGAACAACGCAAGTGAAAGGCTCAGGTAAGAAGCAAAGGTTCTAAGTGAACTGGAGACTGTCAAGGCTGCTTACACAATGAGTTGCCTAGCCAAGCAACAGACTTTAATTTTTGTAACCAAAGCGACTTATATTCATCATCGCCTTATAAGTAAAACTACATAATAATGTAGAACAAAGAAGAACCCAGTTCGCGGTAGCTAACCACTCTAGGCAGTTATGTAAGAATGTCGTAGACAGATCTTCAAACTCAAGAGTCTCAAATAACCACCTGCAGCGGTTAGAAATATACACCAGAGCCTGTAGGGTTCGTATTACGTTGCAAAAATCATAAAAGTGGAGTAGGGATTACTATGGTTAATATCGCCGAAAGAAGAACATCATTTTCTATCCCTTTTCTATACTTTTTTTATAGAAGGCTCAGCTTAATAAATGTGATTGCAAGCAGTTTATGCCAACATGCCTACATATTAACAATCATCATCGCCAACTAGAGCATAAAAGAAAAGATAGAAAGGCCATTGATGCGTTTGAAAAAAGCATCTGAATATTTTATTCTTTACCCAAACGTACTTTATGGATGCGTGTCTATAAAGAAAGATAGGAAAGAGGAAGCAGAGAGAAAACAGTTTGCAATAACTAATTGTCACAGCATTCTCTTTAGCTTCCCATCTTTCTTTGTAAGAATGCATTGTACACGGCTATTTCTTTTTTCCAGAGGCTCAGTTCAATAAATGTGGTTGCAAGCAGTTTATGCTGCCATGCCTACATATCAACAATCATCATCACCATCCAGAACATAAAATAAATGCTGCAAAGCCAGGAAGGGTATTGATGCATTGGAAAAAAAACATATGAATATTTTACTCCCAACATACCTTATTGATGCGTGTCTACAAAGAAAGATGGGAAACTGAAGAGGAAGCGTCAAGAAAATAGTTTGCAACGAACTGGTTGTCGCATCATTCTCTTTATCTTCCCATCTTTCTTTGTGAAAACCGCATTGTACATGGCTGTTTGTGGCACCTATATAATTTTTTTACAGTTTGACATGGTAGTGGTGGATACAGTCATAAGCGCCTGTATGTTCTAATATGCAGAGCTGGTGTATGAACAAATATTGGTAGAAGAGCTAGCGATACTCTTAGTGTGACGATGTCTTCTCTCCCTTTTTTGGTGCAACACGAACACAACATATCAGAACATAGAGTCAGTGATGGCTGTTACCAACTTTAGGATTACAAAAAGTGTTGGTCACTTCCATAATATCGTTTGATGGCTCATAAAGTAATATTTGGAAACTAAATAGGTTAGTAAAGCCCAAGGCCTATGGAAATCCCATCAAGGGTCCATATGGCTGGCTACTCTAGAGTATTTGTACCCCTCTCCACACCATAGAGAGGGTTGGTTGTTCACTTTTCTAATCTAATATTTCCTTTTTACCTTTCTCTCTCTAAAAGTGTTCATCCCTCCTTTCTCTCTCTAGTTCTTCATTCATTTAATTGTGAGTTTAGATAATCTAGTAGTCTTCAATTGGTATCAAGAGCCATGAGGTGATATAGTTTGGTTTTGTGTGCGTTTTTCTTTTCTTGTTCTAGGGTTCGTTTGGTTCGAACACATAACAAAAGATTTTATCTTTTGTGTGTTCAAATACCATAAAGATTAGTACTTTTTTGTTTATCCATCATAGTATAAGCTAGGTTTAAAATCATAACTTTGAAAACATCAAAAATCTTTATCTTTTTAAATATTTTTGGTTCAAACTTGTTTTTGTGTCTAAAATCTTAATCTGGAAATTTTTGTGTTAAAAATCTTAAAGTTTGTGTTTTTATGCTTCTACTAGGGTTAGAATAGCTAGTTGTACTAGAAAATTTAAGTAAAAACTTCAATAATTGTGTTTTAAGTGATTTGAAGTGTTTGAAGACGGCTTTTTATACACACTGTTTGAATTCGACGATTTATACGTATTGAATTCGGTGATTTATATACGTTTTGATACCGTGATTTTATACGTGGTTGAATTCATCGGCGATTTATACGTTTGGGTATACAACGATTTATACGTATTGAATTCGGTGATTTATACGTGTTTGATTCCGGTGATTTATACGTGTTGAATTTGGCGATTTATATGTTTGGGTATACAACGATTTATACGTGTGCAGTTCTGGCGATTTATATGTGTGTCAAAGTCAGTGATTTATACGTTTTTTAGATTCGGTGATTTATACGTGTGTAGTTCCAACGATTTATACATGTGTAGTTCCAGCTATTTATACGTGTTTTAAATCCAGCTATTTATACGTGGTCAAATCCAGGGATTTATACGTGAGTGAAATCCAGCGATTTATACGTCACCAGAATCCAATGATTTATACATCACCAGAATCCAGTGATTTATACATCCATTAAATCCGGCGATTTATACCTGTCTTTTAACCGACGATTTATACATTTTTCTTAAGGTGATTTATACGTTACACTTGGGTGACTTATACACTTACCTTTGGAGATTTATACCTTATTGCCTTGGAGATTTATACGGTTTTTCTGTGATTTGTAAAATCCCGTGAAGTATTCAATTATTTTCTCGGTTTTATCAAGAATTGTAAAATCCCGTGTAATCTTAAGACTCATTCACTTAAAACAAACAACAATTTAACACAACAACCTCTTATCACTGAACGATCAAAAAGTTATCTATTCTCATCTTATCACATTTAAAGTCAAACATGGATTCAATAATTCCACTTGGACAAAAGAATACTCTTGCTGAGTACATGATACTCTCTGGTGCTGACAATCGTCCACCAATGTTGGACAAAGACCTGTATGATTCTTGGAAAAGTAGAATGGAACTTTACATGCAAAACAGAGAGAACGAAAGAATGATACTTGAATCAGTTGAAACCGGTCCACTCATTTGGCCTACGATTGAAGAAAATGGGGTGACCAGGACAAAGAACAATGCTAAATTATCTGCTATAGAGAAAATTCAAGCTGATTGTGATATGAAGGCAACTAATATCATTCTCAAGGTCTACCAGCTGATATCTATTCACTTATTAATCATCACAGAGTTGCCAAGGATCTATGGGAAAAAGTTCAACTACTAATGCAAGGTACCTTATTAACAAAGCAGGAAAGGGAGTGTAAACTGTATGATGCATTTGATAAGTTTGCTCACATCAAGGGGGAATCACTTCATAAGTATTACTTGAGATTTACTCAGCTGATCAATGACATAAACATTTACAAAATGAAATTGGAGCAATTTCAAGTCAATTCCAAGTTCTTAAACAGTCTCCCACCTGAATGGAGTAAGTTTGTAACTGATGTCAATCTTGTAAAAGATTTTCATACTACCAACTATGATCAGCTTCATGGATATCTTAAACAACACGAACTTCATGCAAATGAAGTCCGTATTATGCGTGAACGCAATCAAGATCCACTTGGTTTAGTTGCTAACCATCAGATGACACCATCTCACTTCAACACTTATCAATACTCATACAACAATCCTTAGTTCCAACAACAGTTTTCACCATCTCAGTCTCCTCCTTATGGATCAATTCCTCCTACACAACATTACTCAACTACGTATCCATCCATACCTCTTGTAATTTCGTATCCGTCAACACTATATCCAAATGCTTACTCATCCACCGTTCATCAAGAGGCTTGTCTACAACCACCATCAGTTCATTAAATTAAATATACTGCCTCCACAGTTAATCAACAAACACATCTGGCTAAATTTCCTTAGATAGACTCTGGTCTAGTAGTTCCTATGTTTAAGCAAAGAGATGAACCTATTGATGCCATTAACAAAATGATGTCATTTTTGTCTACTGTTGTCACATCTCGTTTTCCATCTACCAATAATCAGCTAAGAAACTCATCCAACCCAAGATAACAAGAAACTATTCATGATGGACGGGTGACTATTCAACCGCTTTAGGGGAGATAAAATTCTTATGTTGTTGGTACTTGAGGGAATTATTCAGGTTAACAAAGGGTTGTAAAGTGTTTTAACTGCCAAGGGGAGGGTCATATGGCAAGACAGTGCCCAAAGCCTAAGAGGAAAAGAGATGCTACGTGGTTCAGGGATAAAGTTCTATTGATCGAAGCTCAAGGAAATGGTAAAGTTCTGAATGAGGAAGAATTAGAATTCTTGGTAGACCCTGGTGTTGCAGAAGGTCCA
>BQNB010077920.1:0-24531 GCA_026074375.1 Tanacetum coccineum
TAATTTCCTTGACCATTCAATTCGTCAACACGCTCATCATTACCTTCCCTAGGTCCTCTTACCCTTTCACCACCTCTACCAACCTGTTCACCCGTCCCCCCTCCTCGTGATTTAGAAACAGGCAAGCTAGCACTTTGGGTCCTCACCCTTGGCGGCATTATCTACACTAGGGAGAACATGGGCAACGTTAGGTAGGTAGGAAGACTATCATACATATAGAATATCTTATATCTTACTATATATATAATTATACACATAATACCCCCTTATGACTTCAACATCAATTTGTGTGAACGGTATTACCAAGTACGATTAAGTTGTGATACTTTTATAACTACGTTGGCCACCGTATGTATACCCGCATCCTTTCCCAATCGTACTCAATATTAAGCTCACACATTTCAATGACTGACATAACTAAAGCACCAAACCGCGAACATGCGAAAGCAAGCAAAAGCTGAACACCACGCACATAGATCCTATACGCAACTAAATGACGGATCTTAGGTTATAGTCTAGGCCAACCCACCTAGTTCTCTATAACCTTGGCTCTGATTATCAATCTGTCACACCCCGATAATGGCGGAAACTCAAGAGCGTAACATAATGATCAATCATAACACAAGATACAATATAGAGAAAAACTACAATGCATAAACTTCAAGTGTTATGAAGATCATCCACCTCGAACAAACCTCGAGTGATGTCCCAAATCATCACTAAATCCAAAATCTCTTACAATTCCAAATGCCCACACAAGGGTCCAAATCTAAACTTAAACCAAAACTTCCAAATACTAAGAACCAAACAAATAAACAAGCAAGGTTTCACATGAAAAATCCACACGGGATACTCCTAAGCCTGCTATCACATATCACCAACCTATTCATCTTTCACTTCACCTTAAAATGATACTCAAAAACGTCAACAATGGTGTCGTAGGTTTGACTCCAAACCAAAAGTTGTGCCAATAACTCAAAATAGTGGACAAAAGTGAAATATGATAGCGAATATATGAGAATCACCCATGACTTAGCATCCCTGCTAATCATGTAAACATGACCTAGCATACCCGCTAGTCGATCACCATGCCCTAGTATCCCCGCTAGTCAAGAAAACACAATATGTCACTTACGCACCTAAAGGGCCTACCAGCTTGAGCGCTATATTAGGGTAGGACCACAATTAGACATGGCAATTCCTTGCCAATCACCCTTGTCGTACCAAACACAGTACACGCAAGTAAAATCATAATAGACATGGCAATTCCTTGCCAATAACCATTTTCGTGCCAAACACAGTACACGCAAGTAAAATTACATCGTATATATTCACATAGCAATCATAAGCACATAATTGTCCCAAAAACAAAACCGCGTTTCGCACAGTTCAAATAAAAACCAGTTCAAAACACATTTGAGTATCATTTTCCCCCCAACAAAAAAATAGTAGGAAAATAGGGCTATGAGAACTCACCTCAAGCAAGTTTTAAGCAACCAAATCTCAATCACACAAGCAAATGCAATGACGTCCGCACACAACCTAGTCCAGTTAATGTCCCATTAAATCATTTATTTCCAAAACAGTCTTCACGTTTGATGCATAGAGGTTAGATGCGTTGTGCAATTACCCATAACAATTTAGTGGTGTGATGGTTGAGGTCTCATCTCAAAATATTTTATCAATCTGATATCTCAACGATACATACTGATACTATTTAAAGAAAATAGATAAGTAATATAAGTATATATTTATAATAAATAATTATAAATATTTATACCGATAAGTCCATTCGGTAACCTTAGTTACCGTATAAATAATCATAATGTGGTTGAAAATGAAACGTTTACTCATAAAAATCATATTAAAGAAGTTTCGAGAAAAAATATATCTTTCGTCTTTTAGTGAATTTATTAAAATAATATTTTATTATTTAAAACCAAAAATAATGTTCTTAAGTAAAAATTTTTAAGTATAAGCTTTTTATAAAATTTCGACATGACCCGTACGTTTATATAATGTTTTCCAAGGTTTTTAACCTTTATTTAAAACATTTTTCAAACTTTTGACCCTTTTCTGACAAAATTCCAAAATCTCAATCTTTAACGTTTACTAAAACATTTTTCTTAAAATAACGTTCAATATCACTTCGTAAATACATTCCACTTTCAAAAATCCGTCAAAAACTCTTAAAATGACTAAATATCTCTTATTGGGCTTTAATGCCCGATAAGGGTCCATTAAGGTATATATACGTCCAAAATACGATCCAAGCCCAAAACCAATGCCCATTTATATACATAAGCTCATACTAATAAGTAGAAAATAACTCGGACCACAACAAGCCATCAAATAAGCCATGGCTTATTTGTGATTAATGGGTCGTGAGTCCAAAAGCTCAAAAAAACTAGTCCATAGGCTTAAAAATAAGCTAGTACGCTACGTATAGTATTTGGTTAGCACCATAAGCTATAAAAATAGTCCACGAGTATACGCCATACCACGTAAATAATCAAAATCACCTCCCTCGTGATTCTAAAATAAGCCGAGAGCATATAAGCTCAAAATAAGCCACGAAAAGCCCACAAAATAAGCTATACAAGATATTATATAAAATAAGCTATCTAGCAATATATGTTTTTCAACCATCACGACCACAATATCAAGACTAACAAAACCTTATCCTTGTTTCATTTTATTTGAACCCCAAACGCACCCTATATGTCTGTTTCGTTTCCAAAAATTGATTTTTACAACGAGCAATTTGTACAACTAACATCTATGCATAAATATGAACCCAAAAGGACAAATGAAATTTAAATTTAGAAACTTACAAGAAAAGTCTTCAAAATATAGATTTCAACGTGAACTGGACAACCCAAACGTTGTTTAAATGAATACCCAAATACTCATATCAACCCGGAATATCACGTTCTTGATCAAAGTTGGAAATTTATGGTGTTTGTTTGTGGTTTGGTGGCGGACGAATACACACACAAGAGTGTGTGTGTGTGTGTGTTTTTTTTGAAAACTAAAATGGGAGAATGAATGGGAATGTTGGTTGTAAAATAGAATATATGTGTACAATGCTAGACAACATCCCTAAAATGTAGTACCCATGTCCCCTAAGGGACTTGAACCCACGAACCATCCAAGGGGGTTCATTTCCTTCCTTTCTTATGTCGGGTTCATTTAAAACGCGTAAAACTCGATCGTAAATTATTCCCCAAAGTTAATTAGCATTTTTATTCACTTTAAAAATACTTTTCCATTAACCTAGAGTATTTACACGATATATTTACACTACATACTTCCCAAAATCTCTTCTGGGCATTAACGAACGTGTCGGGACTCGTTTTTTGGCATTTCTTAAATCTCACAAGTCAACCACCCAGAACTTAACCAACATAATAATAACCTCTAAAAAGGACTATTATTCACAATAAACCATAAATTACCATAATTCTCATAAAATCACCACCGTCAACACGGTACAATATCTGAATAAACTGACAAACATCAAATAGTCAAAGGACTAAAAATAAAACATTCAGAACACAAAAGGGGCAAAGGTTACTTGCTAGTCACAAATCTAAAAATATAGTCTAAACGACTAGATGCTTAGAACTATTACACATGGACTTATTCGGTCCTTCCGCCATACGAAGTTATGGAGGAAATCGTTATACCTTAGTAATTGTATATGACTACTCTCGATTTACCTAGACTAGATTTTGTAGGAAATAAAACCAAAGCTTTTAAAAAAATTGAAATATTTAGTAAAATTATTCAAAACAAATTAGGATGTTCATTGTGTCAATTAGAACGGATCTTGGTTGGGAATTTAATAAGGAAGTACAATTCGGAAACTATTGTGACTCTAATGGGATTACTCACATTTTTTTCACTCCTCGTACTCCACAATCAAATAGGGTAGTAGAAAGAAAGAATCGTACTATACAAGAAACGAGTAGGACTATGTTAAATGAACAATCCGTTCCACAAAAATTTTGGTGTAACGCGGTCGATACATCAACTTATATAATTAATAGAATTTCAATTAGATGTATTCTAGGAAAAACCCCATATGAATTATTAAAAGGTAGAAAACCTAACCTCAACTATTTCAAATTATTTGGAAGCAAATGCTTCATTCTTAATACAAAATATTATCTCACCAAGTTCAGCCCAAAGTCGTATGAAGGTGTCTTCTTGGAGATTCGCAAAATAGTAAAGCTTATATTATTCTCAACAAACAAACAATGAGAGTTGAAGAATACTTAAATGTGACATTCAATGAACTCCTCCCCCACCTAAACCTTCACCTTTGAAGGATGATGACTTAGTCGAATAAGAAGCTATTGAGGTTAATAAAACAAGACCCTTAGGCAATGATGTTGAAGATTTAGAAAGTAATGAAATCATAAATATTAAAGAATCTAAGAGTCATCCACTAGAAAATGTTATTGGTAATCTAAATTAAAGAACTCTTAGATCACAATCTCAAGACAAAAGTAATTTTTTTGTTTCCTTTCAACCATAGAACCTAAAAATATAAATGAAGCTTTAAAAGATAAAAGTTGGGTAGTTGCTATGCAAGAAGAATTCAACCAATTTGTAGCAAACGATGTTTGGGAATTAGTCCTAAATCCTAAGAATATGACAGAACCAAATGGGTATATTGAAACAAGCTTGATGAAAATAATGCCGTGCCTAGAAATAAAGCTAGGCTAGTCGCCCAAGGTTATAATCAACAAGAAGGAATTGATTATGACAAAACTTATGCACCTGTAGCTAGATTAGAATCTATAAAAAATTTATTAGCTTATGCATGTGCACTAGATTTCAAACTATTTCAAATGGATGTGAAGAGTGCATTCCTTAATGGATTTATCAATGAGAAGGTTTATGTGGCACAACCTTCAGGATTCATTGACTTCACAAAACCTAATCATGTTTATAGACTCAAGAAAGCGCTCTATGGACTCAAACAAGCTCCTAAAGCTTGGTACGATAGGTTAAAAGCCTTTCTTATTAAACATGACTATACTATGGGAATGATAGATAACACACTCTTTACTAAAAAAAAAATTTCTAACCTCATAATTATTCAAATATATGTCGACGCATCATATTTGGCTCAACTTGTCAAGAATTGTATGATGATTTTGCCAAGATCATGCACGACGAGTTTGAAATGAGTATGATGGGCGAACTAAACTTTTTCTTAGGATTACAAATAAAACAATTATAAGATGGTATATTCTTTAATCGATTAAGAAATTTAGATTAGAAGATTCTAAACCTATGAAAACTCCTATGTCTACAGAAACAAAACTTACGAAAGACGAAGAAGGTGATTCCATGGATAATACTAAATATAGAGGTATGATAGGTAGCTTATTATACTTAACGGCAAGTAGGCTTGATATCATATTTAGTGTTTGCCTTTGTTCACGCTTCTAAGAGGATCCCAAAACCTCTCATCTTGAAGCGGTTAAACATATCTTCTGATACATTAAAGGTACTACGCACTTGGGATTATGGTATCCTAAGGGGTCCTGCATAGAAACCGTAGTATATGCCGACTCTAATCATGCGGGAGACTATGTAGAATGAAAATGCACTAGCGGTATTTGTACGTCTATGGGATGTTGTTTAACATCTTGGTTTTCAAAGAAGCAAACCGCTCTTGCTATATCCATTACCGAAGCCGAATACGTAAGCGTCAGAAAGGCATGCCAACAAGCACTATGGATGAAACAAGCTCTCATTGACTATGGCATTCGTCTCGACGACATTCTTTTAATGTGTGACAACAAAGGAGCAATAGATTTAAGCAAAAACCCTATTTAACATTCGCGTACTAAACACATAGAAATTCAATACCATTTCCTTTGCGACAATGTTTAAAAGGGAAATATCTCCATCGAAAAGGTTCCATAGGAAGATAACATTGCTGACATTCTAATTAAACCTCTTAAATGAGAGTCGTTCAATTACTTGCGTCTAGGTCTAGGAATGATGGAACAAAATGACTAAAACTCTTAATTAAGTAATTATAATACCACAACTATCAATAATACTCAAATCATACAAACACAGAACTACAACTAAAAATTATAAGTAACTTTAATTATATTTTCTTCTCTTAATTTTGTGTCTAAGACTCAATTTTGCACAAAATCAAAAATTAGGAATTTTTCATATTTTCAATTAGTCACAAGTTTTAAACAAACAGCAAGTGTGCTTCCATAGTCATAGGAATTGATTTTCACACAACTTTTATTTCCAATCATGAAAATTATAAATACATATTTACATACATATATACTATAAATCCTAATTTATTTTTCAAAAAACTTCTCACGACTAGGAACTCATAAAAACTATTTTCATAAATTGTTGATATGTGCTAAAAACGTTTTTCATGCACACACGATGATCTCATACTTATTGCCGAAATATATAATCCAATATATATTTTTCGACATTCTTGTTTGAGCAAAATTAAATCAAGGAGCGTTTGGATTATTTCTTAGGTTTTCTTTTAGAGTTAAAATAATCGTTACTCCACATTTGTTGCACTTAGGCATACACTAGGACTTTAAATCTGAATCACAAGTATGAACTTTTATTGTTATGACTTGTTTATTTTTTTCTATGGGGTATAATGTTACTCACTCGTTTTATTTAGACACATCATGTCCGTTCATCCGAACCTACACAAACCTAAATACCAAACTTTCCCCTACGTTATGAGTCTCATGGGGTATCATGATTACTACTTTAAAAGTAATTAGGAATCACATAGCAAGGATGAAAGCGTGGGACGTACCTAGGTCCTAAGTAATATAGTTACAAGTTTTTATGTTGTAAACATTAGTAGTATTGTTTATGAAGTACTCATCATAAAACAAATCGTAGGAGTATTATAACTATTAGCTAGTATTTCGCTTAATATGCACTTCATGAAGAACTCATCATAATTGTCTATTAGTTGTGATAGTTTCTTTGCATAACATATAACTTAGCTTTCTAAGTGCTCATGTAAATTAGTCTTGATTACTATAAAAATAGGACTTGCTGCAAATTGAACCCCAAAAATCATTTCCTTCACACATTTTTTGCAAAAACTCAAAATCGGGACAGTCTGGAAAATGTCAGACCGGCGAGCCCCTTAGCTCATAAGGGTGACCCCCTTATTGATAAGGGGGTCATCCATATACTTAAGGGGGCCGGCCTACCTGATCATGAATTTTACTGTTTCTTTCTGCTTTTTGACCCTCTTTTCCCTAGACCCAGCTATAATTTCCCAAAACTCACAAACATTCCTTGGATTTATATCCTAACAATGTCCATCTATCCTTAACTATCTCATCCTCCTAGTATAAATTAGTCCTCGTCTTCATCACCCTCATCACACTTATCTTATCATCTCCGATGTCATCCCCTAAAAACTTCCTATCCAAACTCTCCAAGAAACCCAAAATTTCTATAAGACTCGTATGGAGAAAGAAGTTAAACTATTGTAACTCATCTAATGTGGATGATGTTAACACATCCACACCAATGCCTTAACCACCATCTCCTTGCAATGCACATTCAAAATAAAACTCTCCCATAGCAACCTCTAACCATGCTTTACCTTAACCTCACACACCTCCAATCATTGATCCCTATGTTGATGTTGTCTTGCAAGCAAATCAAAACCATAACAAAACTCAACCTCAACTACCTCCTTCTCTAACTAGAGAAATGCTCATTGGTGATATAAATCAACTTCAAGATTTATCAAACCTTCTAGCAATGCATCTCTCAAATTATACCGCCAATCCAACACCACCTACACTAATCTTGCCTCACACCATCACTTTCTACCAAGTTGAACATCATGTCGGTTATTGCCCATGTTGTCGCTATAACCAAGCTTAATTCTTGGCCATAAGAGAAGATCTCAATTGGGTTGAATTTCTTCTCACACGACCTCAACCACCACTACAAATTTAAAGGGACTATCTACCAACAACCACCTCCATACCAAATTCTCCACTAACAGCAAACTAGGCATGTTATATGCTTGGTATTTTCTTGCTTTCAAATAAACGATTAACCCATCATTTTGCAAGCAAGTCCTATGGCATTCTAGAAAAATTAGAAGTTTTGTAGCTTTTATTTATGTATGATGTATTAATTATGCTTCAAGCATAATAGTTAGACTTAAGATATGCATGTTGTAATATTGTGTTTTATGCATAATATTTTATGTTTAATGAATGCACTTATAATCCTCCTAGTAGTTAATTATGTTTGTGATAGTTGACTCTTATCTATATAGTTGAGCTTTGTTAATTGTCAAGCATTGTAACCATACTTGAATATTTTTCCTTTATCTTTGCTATATGTTAGAAATATTGGTCTTGTTCCTCTAACTTGTTTTTGTAGCAAAGTTACCATAGCTCGATTCCTTGGTGTCCTCAAAACGAGGGGGAGCACACATTAAGGGGGAGCTCTAGTTTCGTCGGATTTCCACTTTATCATCGACGAAGCCTTTTTGATTCTACAAAAAGGGGAAGAAATGAAATAAAACTCACTAAATACTTGTTTAAAAAAATAATTTGACATTTAATGAGTTTAGATTTTGTAATCATCAAATAGGGGGAGATTGTTAATAGAAATAATGCCTAAAGACGTTATTGATATTTTTGACTTCTCTACGTTTTGATAATCACAAAATTTAAAAACGCTCTATGTAAAATTAAACGTAAACAAGTAATTAGTCGTAAATTTTCATTTAAAAAATTAATCACTTAAATGTATGAATAAATAAATGATTAATTTATTTGTGATAAAAGGAATGTTTACTTTTCCTAAACCTTGCATTTTTATAAAATGTAACAAACATTTTTAAAACTTATACAAAATATTTTTTGTATTTACAAGAAATGTTTTATTCAAAATAAATATTTTGAATTCAAATTTGCTACCAGCAAATGTATAAAACTGATCTAGGAAACACCTCCCCTGGAAAAGATAAAAATGGGAGCGTCCTACTATGGGCGACCCCCTTAGAAGTAAGGGGATACCCTTACCCCTTAGTGATAAGGGGGCCGACATAAGAGCTAAGGGGGGTGGCCATGTAAAACGGCTCCCAGCTCTGCCTATAAATAGTGCATTGTTCCCTATAGATTTCTCACCTTTTGCACTCATTTTCTTTCTGTCTAAAATCAATTTATACATCTCCTACAATCCTTTGATCATTCAATCTTAAGTATTTGTTTTCAAGTGATTCAAGCTTAAATCCACAAGTGAAACAGAAGAATACTTCTTGTCATCAAGTCAAGAAGTATTATAGCTTAGTTGGTGTTTACGTAACATAGTTACAATTGTGTTGTATCTTGTAATTCATCTATATCTCTTATGATTGATTGTAATAGTTAGATCGGGTTGATCGTGTTAGTGTTTAGGTGAAGTGATATCTTGTTAGTGTGGTTAGTATTTTAGGCCTCAAAATACAAGTGTGTGGTAGATTGGTTCTAGCTAAGATTAGGACTCGACGTTTGGCTTAGTGTCAAAAATTGGTGTAAGCTACTTGTGTACGGTTTTCTCCACCTAAAGGGAGTTTGTTGACATAGTAAGGAGAACTCTCGAGTTGGGTACTCGAGGAGTGGAGTAGGGCAAAGAGGAGCTTCGTTACCGAAACATTATAAATCCGTGTGTTGTGGGTTGATCTTTCTAACTCTTATCTCTTGTCTTACAAATTTACATTATTACTTATTGTCATTTATTTACCTAACTAGATTATTCATATTGTGTGTACATTGAGATCACATAAAATCGAATCTAACTTTTTATATACAAACATGACATTAAATTAAAAAGCAGTAAACTATTCAACCCCCCTTCTAGTTTTTACAGTACCCATAAATATCGAACCTATGAAGATGTATTGCGACAATTCTGGTGCAATCATTATAGCCAATGAACTAGGAGTTCAGAAAGGCGCCATACACTAGCAAATAAGATACCATTACGTTCGTAAGTTCATCGAATTAGGTGAAATCAATCTTCTCAAACTTTACACATATGACAATCTAGCTAATCCGTTTACGAAGGCTTTGCCTAAAGGCAAGCTTAATCAACATGCTAGGAGCATTGGACTTCGTCCAACTAGTAGTCTTATGTAAATCTTTGTTTTAGTATTTGGATAAGGGGTGTTAAACAATTTTTATTCTTATAGTGAAATAAAGTACTTGGTATTTTTATTTTTCATTTAATATTAATTGTATCATATATTTACATGTTTAAATCCATGAATAATTTTTATTATTTTAAATTGTCCATTTTTAGTCAACCATATAGGAGTATAGTTGAAGTAAGACAAATTTAAGTGATTGGTAATATTCTTGGAATATTAAAGGATGTGTCTGCCAAACTCACATGATATTCACAAGTTTTCATATTGGACTACCCCAACTAATAAGATATCACTTTATGGGTTGGTGTCATCAAGTGAATCTTGTAAGCGGTTTTCTTTGCTAATCTTTAGACTTGAGATGCATGCAGGTCTTGCATGTGTGGATAGCATTTCTTGTTATAGTTTAACGTTATCCTAAATAAGGTAGTTATAAGAACTATTTTCAGAAGTGTTATGAAGCGAATGATTGACATGTGTATTCAATATAGAATTTCTGCCTTCAACTAGCTATTGAAGAATATGTCCATTGGGCCCCTCGTTGGATTAATCAAATGTTTGTGTGGCCGCACCTAAAGTTAATCTAGAATGTCTTGAGGATTTTTGGTAATCGATGACATTAAATAACGTCACTTTTATAGCATTATTTATCCCATGTAAATAACTCATTTTGTATAATTATTGCAAAGAATGTTACTTAATCGTTTGTATTTGAGAATTGAAGTAACTATGGAGTACTTAGTTAAGATTAGCTAAAAGGCATGCATTCTAGAGCTTAAACGAAGAAATATGAAGAAACTGATTCTGACATCCTATACGCCGTATCCATCAAGGATGATATGGCGTATATGTGCCTGCACTTCACTAAAGACCACGAAGGAACAAGATTCAATACGCCGTATCCAGAAGAAGTCTATACGCCGTATTCAAGATATAGTAATAAAATATTCTGGAAGATATCGAACGTGGTCCTTACTCCAAGAAACCCCCGATATGCCATATTGACCTAAGTCAATATGTCGTATCAACCAAATTCCAGACCTTATAAATAGAAAACCTAAAAACAGGTTTTCAGTGTGCTAAATCATATTTTCGATACCTTAACCATAAAAGTCGATTTTCAAAAGAGAAGAAGAGCAGAAGAGGTCGAGCATAGTAATTAATTCCATAAGAAACACCTTATAATCTCCTATACTCTTGTAATCGTTCAGTTTTTGGTATCATTCGTTAACTCGGTTAGTTTACCTTGGCTAAATTATTACTCTTGTATTGACTATGATGTTTGAAGGATAATAACCATTATTATGAAGATTTGAATGTTTGGTTTTGCTTATATCAATTGCTTAATTTATCGTTGATTGCTTGTTTATGTTTACCAGTTTATACTTGTTTACGTGCTTTTGTATGCGACCTATCATTCAACTGGATCTAGTGATATGGACCAAGTAATGTAGTTGCCAGGATGGCTCTCCATATAGTAATTTATACATCTAGACCAATAGGATCACGAATAATGACCTATCTTAGCCTTTAGATTGTGAGCTTAGTTAGACCGGCAAGTGACCCTTAGGATCAACGAGTACGTTCTTAATTAATTGGTAAAGACTTGGCAAGTGGACTACTAGTGTATGAATCGCATTTAAGCAGTAAGTGGGTAAAGTCTCTATGAGCTAGGGTTTAACAAGATCACCATTGCTTTAACCCCTAAGATAGATTATAATCAGCAAATAAGAATGCTTTATGCGGATACGTTTAATAGTGATAGAATTCTTCGTATCTAGGTCTTAGGAAGAAGTAACACCTAAGTCTTAAGAATGATATGCCGCCTCGAGATAAGTAATCATTGCACTAAATAAACAAATCGACATTCTAATTGGATTAATCATGGCTAATACAGTTTTCTTATATTTGGCTAGACTGCTCTTTTATCTTCTGTTAATTTACTTGCGCGTGTTATTGTGTCTTAAATTAATCTTAGTCACCACAAAACCCGTGCCAGTCTCTCAGGCTGAAAAAAAACCCTTATCCGTTAGAATTAGGATTAACATAGATTTAGCATAGGTTTAACATAGAATAGAATTAACTTAATCTAGATAACCAAAATATTAATAATTTGAAATATTGTTTCTCGCTCTTAGTAATCGACACCCTACTTACTATGAAACTCCCATCTGACCGGGTACACTGCCCGTTAAAGTATTGTTTTGGGTAAAGTCAGCAAAATATAAATTTAAAACTTGAAACATAAATTACAACCTCACAACGACACATCAAGTTTTTGGCGCTATTGCCGAGGAGTGAAAACTTTAATCTTGATTTTTATTTGATATTTTGGTCTTTAACATTAGATTAGTCTTACCCCTAGGATTAGTGTAATTTAGAATAGTCAATAATTTTGTATTATTGTTTGTTTGCATATTGTGTTTGTGAAGATACTACGTAATACGACGTATAAGTTATTTAACGGTTTTCTTTCCTAGCAAGTTTATTACAGGATGGACAACCCCAACATTACTATGGAAGAATACATCAGGCTCGAAGTAGAAAAAGCTCGTCGGCATGGCAAGGTGTATAACTGGGAAACTGCCAGATATTGTAGGATCTGGTATGATGATGATGTTCACAACCTCAGATCTGTTGAAACCGAATTCCCAGCTATAGTCTTTAATGACGAGTTAGCATCTGAAGAAGCACTCTCGTGTGAACCCACGGTAAGTCCTCTTCAGGACAATGAAATTAACTTTAGAATATCGTTTGACGAATTCGACGATGAAGATTATACGGTAATTTTTGACAAAAATTCATTTTCTTATAAAATAATTATGTCGATAATTTAAAAACGGATAATGATAAAGCCGATGTGCCTTCATTCCCATCACCTGAGCCTACTGTTAATTATTTCGATAATTTAGACTTTCTCAAAGATTTTGAAAAAGAATTTCCAGCCATTGTTTACAATGATGCTCTAACGTTTAAACTGGATTTTGTTAATTGAAAGCCCTCAACATATCAATGAGTTTGATTTGAAAGATGAAACATCATTGTCCGAACATGATGAAGAGGAACAAAACGTTTTATATTTCAATGATCTATTTCCTTTTAACGTAATCTATTTCGATGATTCAAAATCAAATAAGGACAATGATGATAATCCTTGGGGGATGTATCTGTCATACCATTAGCTAATGAGATAAATACCGATGTTGGTGCCTATGCACATGGGTCAAATATGCTTTTAAAATTAATTCATGAAACATCAGAAAAAATTTTGAAAACTAAAATTTTTATCATGGAATTAAATGTTGATATAGTGACTTGGAATCATATTCATAAACGGAAGCCATTAATTTTCATGATGAAAAATCTTTATGTGCCATTTGGCATTCCCTTCGACTCCAAGCGATTTTATAAGGATGGTGTTTTAACGAGGAAGTTGCGGAGGCCAAGGTACGTTTTCTTTACTTTGCTAAATTTAGGGAAAATTGGTCTCCAAGAACGGATACAATGTATTAGGTAAACACCTATACACCGTATCCACTGTTTTTAAACTTAAGTTGACTAAGTCAACAAATTTGCCCAATGCGGCGTATTGGACAAAAACCAATACGGCGTATCGAGTTTGGGTATAAAAGCCCAACTGATATGCCGGATTAGTTTTCACATACACAAATTTACTCTCTCTCTCAAATTTACCACTGTAAAATTCGGGAAACAAAACCTTTCTCATTATTGTTCTATATCGTTCGTCCTAATCTCAAGGTAACATATTCAATCCCGACCACTCTTTACTTTTTGATTTGATTTTAGAATTAGGGATTAGGGTTTCGATTATGGGATTTGATATAAGAGTTTTTACGCCATGTTGTTTGTACCCCTTTTATCCCCTGCATATAACTATAGGCTTTCGAGAATGAATGATGGGTCAAATGGGTAGAAATGGGAATCCCTTTTTTTTGTTTTTACTACAGAATCAATATGACGTATCCACCAAATGGATACGGTGTATCGATACTTTTTTACCTAAAAATTTAAACTTAATACGACGTATCCATTCATGTGGATACGACGTATAAAGCTTCACCCGATACGGCGTATTGATCTCTTATACGCCGTATCTACCCTCAGATCAGAATGACAAATCTTTGTACTAATTTTGTTAAATTTTGCATATATGGCACTTACACCCAGAGATCAGAGACATCAGTATCTTAGGTTTGAGGGTTTAGAGTATACAGATCTACAGTAGAGAGGTACATCGAGTATTGGTTTTGGATTTTGAGAGTTTGCCAGCTAAGATGGCTAAAGGGTTGACTGGTAGGATGCTCATTAAGCATAGAGACGCTCGGGGGCAGAGTGTGTTCACTAGCCATGCTTGGAGGCGGTTATTCGAGGTGTTCTTTAATGGGGAGGTGATTCTTGATATTGATGTTGCGGATACGCTTCAGTTCCAGTTGGGTAGAGTTAAGCATCGCATGAGCTGGAGGCAAGTCATTTTGGCTTTGGGGTTATACACAACAGAGGAGATGCAGACTGCTGGTTTTGGTTTATATTGGACTGAGAGTGCTAGGCAGATCTTCGACAAGGGAGATCTAAGTGCTTATTGGAGGGGGATTTCTTCTGAGGGGGGTTTTCTAGGTACACCCCCTTCTTATACTTTTATCATGGATCTAATCTGAGGTTATGCCACAGGCTCATCGCCTGTAGCATTGCTGGGAAGAGTCAGGTACCTAAAAAGGTTACCGTGACTAATTTATTCTACTTGAGGGGCATGGATGTTGGTTCGATCAACATCCCCTACCTGTTGGCTTGATATTTGAGGAGGTTTGCTTAAGGGAGGAAGCAGGGGGCCATGATATTTGGAGGTCAATTTATTGCTCGTCTGGCTAAGCATTTTGGACTACTTAATGAGGAGAGACTCCAGGGATTGACAGTGATTGTTCGAGACCTCCTTGTTATTGATATGGCCGAGTTGGCGAGACTACAGATTTGTGAGGAGCTTGTCGACACTTGGGCTTGGGTAGCCCCGGGACCAGAGAGGCAGCCTGATGTTGCGGCTGGTGCCCTAGTGGATGCTGAGGGTGCTCTTGATATTGACGAGGGTGTTCAGACTGTTCTAGCACCTGCATAGGCACCCCAGCCACCACTTGTTGCCGGACCAGCTTAGACTATGGCTTAAAGATTAGCAAGGGTAGAGGAGGAGGTGCATGAGATTCGAGGGGCATTAGGCGAGCAACGCGAGGTAATGGATGCTATGGCCAGAGACCTATCTCGATTCACCGTATGGGCAACTGGAGGTATATCACAGCTATTAGATTATGTAGGAGCTACCTACGTATGGTATTTTGAGACCCATGTACCATATCAGAGATGTAGGGTTAGGCAGAGGACTAAAGATGCAAGCAATTCAGCAGCCCCACTTAACGAGGATCAGCCAGACCCTTGATTTCTCTATCCCTTACTCTTTGTCCTTATCTTTTGTACATTTATATTGTTTATAGCATGTGTATCTAAAACTTGAAACATGATTATCTTTTAATGCTTATATTATGATGTGATGTTTTGATTTGTTTGTGCATGATAAAAACAAGCCTGGCAGTAAGTTTAGCATTAATGTATTACGGACCCAAGAATCAAATCTAATTAGAGAGAATGAATATAAGATAGGAAAAGTGTTGAATGGTGAAGGAAGCTGAAGAAAAAGTCTAACTTAAAGACTGGCTGAAAGAAAAGTGCTTCCGGGGAGACAACCCGAATTGTTATTTATTTTTATTGAGTCTGTCTTCCCAGACATCAATACGGCGTATCCGCTCCATACCATACGATGTATTGAATGTTTGGACGTTATCAGTCCTTTATTTTATGCACTTTAAAACATTATTTCCAGTTCTATCTATACGGCGTATTCATGCACATGATACGGCGTATTTGGTAGACTGACCCGTATTGATACTTTTTACAGGTCTCTATACGGCATGTTCCAGTTTATGGATATGACATATTGGTCCCCTGTACAGTTTGTTTTCTTTATTTAATTAACCGTAAGATACCGAGATAGGAGTGCATAGTTTTTCCTATATTTTGCACAGGACCTCGCTGGAAAAGAAATCGACGAAGTTGGTGAAGTATCGATCATCTGGAATCCTTGTAGTCATGCTGGTATCCATGCATTTACAACACACATTCTTGCTCATTAAATCAACTTGGAGAATCTACCGAGCAAAATATCAAGGGAGTTTCTCATTCTAATTTTTTTAATTCCCATTTTTAATGTTTTATCTATACAATGAGGACGTTATATAATTCAAGTAGGGGGATGTGAATTAGAATGCATACTTGTCTTATTTTTCACACAAAAATGCTTAAATTGTGCTTAAATTTAAAAAAAATTCAAAGCATACTTTTGTGAAATTACTAGTTACATAACCCGCACACAATAACTCTTATTAGATATTATAAGGATTTAACCTTATCCGTTTCCAAATGTTTACCCAAATTCCACAAAAATATAAGTGTGTCAGTGATGTTGTAGACTTTAGAACTTGGCTTAGTATATCTATTCGAGATTACAGTGATGAGTACTATGGATTTAGATGGAGTAACTTGTTTAAATTGGTAAATTTTTAGGATTACACCCAAAAAGCATATACATGTTGTTTTATTGACTAACTACACTGGTTAGTTAAATCCCGTATAAACCCTTTGTTTACTCTTATTATAAGAGTAAGATACCCCTAGAAAAGCCTGTAGAGCCAATCCTTTAGGAATAATACCAACTATTTGTTTCGTTACACCTTTACACCTTAGCCTACCCTGTTAAATTAAGTCCATTTATCAGTTGCTAGTTGCTTAAAGTGTAAAGTATGTATTTCTCGAGTCTTGTGTCATATTCTATCTTTGGTATGGTTGGGAAGAAATTTGCACATTGCAAATGGGAATGTATAAAGTAGTCAAAACTCATGTATTTTTACTACCATCACAATTATTGGTACGTCCGAAGAATGAAGAATTATGTAAGGAATTATCCGGAGTTTTTATGATCATGAATATGATGAAATTACACCAAGATTCATAGTTATGTATTGTTAAAAAAACGAAAAAAATAGAAAAATCGCAACAAAAAAAGAGGAAGAAAGTTTGAAGATAATCGTTTCACAAAAGCTTAAACTGAAGGAATTATATGAAGGATTGATTATTCGTTGATACGTCTTATAAGTCAACGATGTAAAGTTTTGTATAAAGTGGTAGATATCGCTACTTGTCTTGTAAAAGTATGTAAAGTATGCGATGAATGGGAAGTTGACCGTTACGGGAACGCCAGCTTAGGTTGTTGTTTATGATCTATGATCAAAACGTTTGTGTATGATAAAACTTAATTATACTTATATATATAACTTAATGTACATATATATAATTAAAATCAAAATATCAAATAATAGTAAGAGTGAGGGTGAAAAGGTTTTAAGGAATGAAGATTACTTTTGACCAAAGCAAAATCCAAAACCTTCCCGAGTCGTATCCCGACGAGGCGTGAATTGAAAATCAAGGTTAAGTTCGTGATCACGTGTTTGAATAATCAAGATTTTTTATTTGGATTCTATTTCTACTAATGAAATGTAAAAACAAGTAAATGCAAGCAAAAAACGAAAGCAATTAAGATTAAAACATGAAAATGATAACGGGATTCAAAACCCGAGCCTTAAAAACCTAAATCCTAAAATTTTAACCCTAAAAATGCAAATTTAATTTTTAACAGCTCCTAAATGATTAAAAATAATTTTAGAAAGAAGAATTGTATTTTTTTGACTTTTATTTAATTTATTATGAATTAAAAACTGATTTAACCTAAAAAGGTTAATTAAAAATACTAAACTAATTTTTTAAAAACTGAAAAATTCACGAAAAGTACTTTGAACTATACTGATCCTAAGAAAAATATATTTGCTTAACCGGCTTATCTCAATAAGTTAGAAATAAGCCTAAAGGGGCTTATAGCTTAAATGGGAAAAACACCCTTAAATACCAAGTTGCGTTTAGTTGGAAAACATTTTACATCATTTTTTGTTTCCTGTTTTGTAGGAAAAAGGAGGGGGGTTTCATCTCCACAAAACAATTGAAATTTTGGAAAACGCGTTTAGTTAAAGAAATATGTGTTTGTGTTTTCCATTTTACAAAACTAGAATACATGTTATTGGATAAGCAATTTTTGTGAAAACACTTTTTCTGAAAACTAAAAACAAGCTAGAAATAAGCTACTTAAAGGGACAGTTTTACATAAAAGCTAAAAAAAACTTTAAGTCCTAACTTAGTCTCAAACCTAAGCTAAATAAGCTAAAAGTTCCTTTAACCTAACCTAATAAGCAAATCTAAACAAAAATTAACCAAATCCAATAAGCCATAAGCTCAGAACTCAAATAAGCAGTTTTGGGGTGAAAGTTATAAAACAGCCTACAAGGGCACTTTTAAGCTAAAAATTAAGCTAGTAAACTAATAAGCTAAGGTCTAAAAGCTCAAAACAGATAAAGATACTACTATAAGGAACTCAAATAAGCAAAAATTAAAAACAGTGAAACAGTTAATAAGCTAGAAAAATGAAATTTAAATGACAGAGTTGGATAAAAACTTAAAGGCTTTTTTCTTGAAATACTTTGCAAGGAGTGCCAAATTCTTTTGCATTTCCTTGTCTCTCTGAGCTTGTTCAGGATCACTGTCTTCATCAGAAACTGAAACCGACTCAGATGGAGGTGTAATTGGTTTGGCGATCTCTTTGCCTTTGTGTCTGGTAGATGCACTTGGTCTTTTGGAAGATGATGTTGCATTTGATCTTTGAGGTTTTGGTTCTTGATAGTAAGTATCTGAATATGGTTGAGCAGCCGCAATTAGTGCTAATGGATTTGCACTTTTGGCTATTCTCTCAGCACGTATATCATTAACCTCCAGTTGAAACGGCTTCAGAATGTCAAACAGTCTGTGATATGAGACGATGTCTATTTTTTCTGCTTGCTTGACAATCGTCACAAATCTTGACCATTCTGGTTGAAGTTGTTGAAGAAATTGAACATTCACTTGCATTGTTGTAACTTGCAAGTTGTTCCTTGTTAACTCATTCATCAATTTGTAAAATCGTGAGTAATACGACTCCATGGATTCTCCATCTTGAGAAGTAAACTTCCCAAATTCCCAGAACAAATTGGTCTTTACATCTTGTACGTTCAACGATTCACCCTGTTGTAGCCTTTCATGTTATCCTACATTTCATTTGTTGTGTTGCAAGATTCTACAGTGGTACTCTATTCATCTCAATACCGGTTAAAAAGCACGAAAATTCGCTCCTTTCAGATGAAAGTGTTTTTGTTCTCTAGAGTTCTGCTTGAATTTGTTTTCGATGATGTATGTTGTGGAACTGCAGGACGACCTTCCGCTGCCTCAACAGCTTAAACTTGTACAGTGGTTGGCACGTAGGGACCACTTAGTATGCTCTTTTTCAGTCCGCCACCATTTGGTTGTGTTGTCAATGTACCGTAGAAAAACCGTGATCTCCATTGTGAATATCATTCCTGGTCTAGCATTGGTGGACAATCTTTCGAACCAGCTGCCTTATTATGTGCATTTGACTATCTGTTGAGGATGTGTTGACTGGAGTAGACATGATAAATGAATGGCTATAAATTATGAAGTGTGAAGGATTTTGTTGGATCTTAAGGGGATGTGATGTGATTGAAGTTGTGGTTGTGTATGCAATTCACGTTCACGGGATTTTACAAGTCTATGATTAAAACCGATAAATGAATTAACGGGATTTTACAAAATCAATAGAAAACTGTGAATGATTTGATTCAGAATCAGTGGCCAATGATTTTATTGTATAAAAATAGATAATTGCCTGGCTAGGGTTACAACAGATTGTTTAAATAGGCTCACCAATCTGAAACAGGCCTAAAAATACAAATGGGCCATGAGCTAGAACAAAAACAAGTCTAACACAAATTCCAAAAAAATGAAAAATGTCAATAACTCATAGTAAACGAGGGTTTTGGGCCTCAAAGAATCCGTAACTAGCCAAATGGTTACAGCTGCTTCCGTCTCATTTTTCTTTTCGATTTCAGAGGTCACGGGCCTGAAACGGACTTACGGATCAAAAGTTATGGCTGTTTTACTAAAACCTTTTTCTTCACACAAGATTTCTAGACAAAACGCAGTGCTATCTTTAACCAAAAACAGTGTCACCAAAACGCTTAGTTGACACCAAAACGCACTCAGTGACACCAAAACGCAGTGACACCAAAACGCAATGACACCAAAACGCAGTGACACCAAAACGCAATGACACCAAAACGTAATGACACCAAAATGCAGTGACACCAAAATGCAGTGACTTTTGAATCAAAACGCAATGACCATTTAATCAAAACGCAGCTTGAGATTTTGGTCAATAACGCATATGAATATCTTGTTTGGCGGAGAGTTTCTGCTAGGTCAAAAGCAATATAGCGTCTTCAAAAAAACGCAACCAAGATCAAACGCAACTATTATCAAAACGTTAACTTATGATCAAAAAGCAACTTATGATCAAAAAACTGCATATTAAATGTTCTCAATGTCCTTTTCCTAAATTCGGGGGAATCTTGTTTTTTTGTTCTTCACCAAAACGCAAACCAGAAACATTATACGAAAAAAAACTCAAGATCAACCGCTTTTAAGCACCGATTTCAACCCAAAACAAGCTTTAAACCACTTATATCTAAGATAGTAGATGAATTGTAACCACTTAATTAACAGTTTTTCGTTGTGATTCTTCGATTTTGAATCCCAAAACGCAGCCAAGAAAAAAAGAAAAAAAAAGCCACGAAAATTGATCTTTTTAACCATAAGAATCAACCACGAATCCACTTAGGCTCTGATGCCAATTGTAGGAACCCGATTAACACTTACACTTCATATAATTAACCACGAATCGAACTAGAAAAGAGATAAAGAAAGTTTGAGTTGTTTTAGAGAGAGAAAGAGAGGATGAGTGTTATAGAGAAGTGAATAAAAGAAGAACTTTGTTATATTGAAACGACTAGCTTTTTTCTAAAGAAGAAAATCTTATTTATACCCTGTCACGTTAAAGGTACGCCACCGGGGAAATTTAACTAGGACCCGGGGCTCGGTTTTGCTTTTTTTTTAGGAAAAATTTTAAACCCGAAACTTTATAAATATTAGATTAACTATCGAGCCCGATTCCGATAATATTCTATTTATAAGTAAACACTTTAGAAAACCATGAATCTCAATCCCCCTTGACTAATTACCTCGAAAAGTAGCTAAGTGTTCATCAAAAGGAATTAAAGAATCATTTGCTTTGAAAAGCCCCGTTTTGACCATTTTTATAAATCTACACTAACTACTACATATATTTTTTTTTATTTTTCCTTTTTCTTTTTCTAACTAGAATGTTCGAACTTTCGTTATTTTCATAACTTTTAGGGTCATAGAACAAGAAGCACTTCAACTCTAAAATGCCCAAAAAGATAAATTCATCGTTCCTGACTTTTCACTTGTCCCAAACCAAGCTTAAAAATAAAATCACCGTTAAATATAAGTTAAGATGCTAACACTACTCATACTTGTAACTTGTGAAACTTTTCACTCTCGACAATTATTATATCTTAGGTGAATGTGCTTATTTCAAATTTCAACCATGGATCAACCTCTTTAAGAAAATTGCAATATTTCTATGCTTCATGTTCCACCTAAGAATTATGATTTTGAAGGCGAGATCATTCCATGTAGCGACTTTCTTCTCGGCACATCCCAACCGAGACCGGCTTAGGTGACCAGGCTTTTGACACCCCACAGAGAATAGTATCGGAACTCACAGACCTTCGGTTTCAAAAACTCTTAGGCTTCCCGTCAAATAAACAATTTATTTAGAAAAACCACAACTTAAAACGACATAGTCTTAGTTCAAAAGCACATTTAAATTTAAGAAAAAAAAATTTCCCTATATTTATTAAATCACATATATTATACTTAATATAATTATACATCCTTTAAACGAAGGAAATCCTCAACCTTTTTGAAGGCTGCAACATCGGTTGTGAGCCGGCAAGATGCAGCAAACTTTTATCAGTCTCGGATAATTACTATGTGCCTTATTTAGAAGACTGCAACATCGGTTGTGAGCCGGCAAGATGCAGTAAACTTTTATTAGCCCACAGTTTTTATTATTATTATTATTACCTCATTTTTCATTTTTCATTTTTTTACACTTTATATTACCACGATATAGAGAAAATTTCTTTTTAGAAAATTTAAGTATAAATTTGAACTAAGACTAAATAAATTATTGTTATCGACTGTGTACAGAGATCATAAAAGTGTGTGTGTGTTTGCTAACATTTAATTTTCGAAAAGAGCACGTATTATTAGTCCGGTTAGAAGCTTATGGGAGAAAAGGCCACAAACTACACTTATGAGCTCTTAAGATTTCCAACTAATCCTTGTTTAGCATCTTACTCATAATTAACTCTATCGTTTTTCGCAAATTTAAAATCTTTAATAAAAAGATCCGCGAACGCTTAGTCAAGTTTATAACGGTTAAGGGACAAAGCTAAGAGCTCAACACGCTCGATCGAGTCAATTCTTATTCTACCCAGCAGGAAAGTCAACATTGTGATAAAACACTTATTTTATTTTTGAAAAATTTTAAATTGTTTTCATTTTTTTGGTATTTTGGTGGTAAAAAAGGGATTACGTGAAAACAATGTCTTAAGAAGGGTCTCTACGTAAATCTAAAGCCGTTTATTAAGTATGCTCAAAGATAAACGTTAGTCGATAAGATTTAAGATATTGGATTCCTATAATCATGCTAAGGATGGAGGCTCGAGTAAACGAAGGACAAAACCACGAGCACGAGAGGCTTCATAATCCGGGGCAATCCTGGACATACAACACAAACCACAAAACACAAGAAAGGAAGAAGCGAGCCTCCTCACAACACACTTATTCATTGCTATTATTATAAATATATTAGGATAAGCATGGGTTGCCACCCACGAAGCACTTGTTTATTAAAGAGTCACTCAGCTTAACTCGTCCCCGAATTTAGTTGTCCATGGGGAAGGTTTAGAGATCCGGGACAACCACGGGTGGTATGTCCCCTCCAAAGTAGTGCTTGAGTCTATGACCGTTCACCTTGAAGTTTGGCCCGTCGGTTTGAGATAACTCAACGGTACCATAAGGGAAAACTTGAGCAACGATGAACGGTCCGGTCCAGCGGGTTTTGAGTTTGCCCGAGAAGATCTTTAATCGAGAATTGAAGAGAAGGACTCGATCACCAACGTTGAAAACGCGGTTCTTACTCTTCGAGTCGTGAATCTTCTTCGTTTTCTCTTTGTAGATTAAAGAGTTCTCGTAGGCTTGATCCTGAAGTTCATTTAATTCATTCAATTGAACTTTCTGGTGATCACCCGAGGTCTTAAGGTCAAAATTGCAATGTTTCAAGGCCCAATAGGCCTTGTGTTCAAGCTCGATAGGTAGATGACAATCCTTTCCGTACACTAGCTTATATGGAGTACAACCGATGGGTGTCTTGAATGCGGTACGGAAGGCCCACAAGGCGTCATCTAACTTATCAAACCATGAAGCACGGTTTTCACCTACGGTCCTTTCCAAGATACGTTTCAAACCATGATTGGAAACCTCAACTTGCCCACTTGTTTGTGGGTGATACGCGGTGGAGAGACGGTGAGTAACTCCGTATTTAAGCATGACCTTTGCAAATTGGTCATTGCAAAAGTGGGTATCGCGATCACTAATGATAGCACGGGGGGTCCCAAATCAGGCGAAGAGAGATTTTAAAATTTTGCAAACAACTCGGGCGTCATTGGTGGGGAGCTCTTTTGCTTCAACCGATTTCGAAAAGTAGTCAACGGCCACAAGAATGTACTTGTTCCCTCGAGAAGACGGGAATGGGCCCATGAAATCGATGCCCCATACATCAAAGATCTCGCAAACTTAAATTGCATTTTGAGGCATTTCATCATGTTGCGAGATTTTGCCTTGACGTTGACAAGCGTCACAACGTGTGACCAAGTCATAGGCATCTCGGTAAATAGTAGGCCAATAAAATCCAGAATCAAAGATTTTTTTAGCGGTGTAGTTTGCACCATGATGTCCCCCGGTGGGTCCATTATGGCAAGCCGTGAGGATATCAATGGCTTCTTGGCCGTAAACACGTCGCCTAATCATTTGATCCGCACAAACCTTGAACAAATAGGGGTTGTCCCAAAAGTAGTGCTTAAGATCCTTGAAAAACTTGTTCTTTTGTTGGGACGACATCCCTTTAATCACAA
>BQNB010077921.1:6786-30694 GCA_026074375.1 Tanacetum coccineum
TTTATAGTTAAAATGTTAAAAACATGAATTTAAAAGAATTAGAATGAGAAACTCTCTTGATATTTGCTCGGTAGATTCTCTATGATGAGTTTATGAGCAAGAATGTGTGTTGTAAATGCGTCTCAATTCCAGCATGACTACAACACACATAGGATTTAAGATGATCGATACTTCACCAACTTTGTCGATTTCTTTCCAGCGAGGTCCTGTGCAAAATTATAGGAAAACATACAAAATCCTATCTCGGGTATCCTACGGTTAATAAAAAAAAATAAAAATAAACTGTACAGGCATTCAATATGCCATATCCAAAAACCTGGATATGCCGTATAGAAAGACCTGTAAAAAGTATCAATACGAGTCAGTCTGCCAAATACGCCGTATCATGTGCATGAATACGCCGTATAGACAGATCTGACAATAAAGTTTTAAATGCAGAAAAATAAAGGACTGGTAACGTCCAGACATTCAATACACCATATGGTATGGAGCGGATACGCCGTATTGATGTCTGGGAAGACAGACTCGATAAAAATAAATAACATTCTGTGTTGTCTCCCGGGAAGCACTTTTCTTTCAGCTAGTCCTTAAGTTAGACTTTTTCTTCAGCTTTATTCACTCGTCTCTTGTCGCCACCCATCCTTTGTCGATGCTACGAAAGATTTCTTGGTATGCGCAACATGCATCTTTATTTGCACTAGTCAAATCATTGTACTCATATTCTTTTATGGCAACAGACTTCTCATTTCCCCGAATGAATACTTGATTATCTCAAATCTTCTTATTTTGCAAACTGGTGCATCATAAGTGGTGTCTTTACATTTTTCTTCATCATCATTCTCATTGTAAACATCACTCTTGTAGCCTACATCATTATTCTTACCAAATACATGATTAATATCAAGATAAGGGTCATGGGTGGCATAGAAGTTTGCGTATGGTCCATGTACGTGATCCCTCCAGTTAGCAAATGGAGAGCATTCGTACTGGTTCACATTCCACCAATACTCTTGAAGTTTCACCAATAATTCGTAATCAAGTTCATGGAAGTTTCCGAAAGACCTCTTTAACCATGCGCAAAAAATTTATTACGCTTTGACTTGCATCTCCCCATGATTTTTCATAAATGGCTTTTTATTCTAGTGCTTCTTCTTTCAAATTGCAGCCCACCAAATCATTATACCATTCATGATCTTGAAAATATTTCATTGTACTAACTTGAACCATTCCCAGTGATTCTCCACCGTTACAGAATCCATCCTCATTTGAATTGTAGGTGGGCTATTTAGCTTTCCTATTTTTGAAACAGAAAGGTTCGCAAATATGATTATCAATTTCGTAAGTTACTCCACCTTCAGACCATGGCTCTTCGAGTTCATTATTAAGTTCGTTCATATAATCATCGTAAGTCATTGTTCTTTCAATATCATAAGTAAATAATTCAGGATCAATCTTGAGAAGATAATTAAACTCATTGAATTTCGTGCATAATGGTGTTTCGTAGTTGAACAAGTTTGTTTCAATTCTAAAGATTCCACTTATTTCTTTTTCATCATCATTATTAGCTTCCTCAAGATCAGAAAATCCATCATCAATAACTTCATCATGGCTACCATTCTTTTTCCAAAAATCCTGTAAAACATTCTTAGTGAATAGGTCCATCGTCATATGGTTAGCAAATTTCGAAGCCAACCATTCTTCTAACATATCATTAGTAGGATCCTTCTTTACTTCAGTCCCCACAACATTACAAGCACGGGAAGGCAGGTAATATTTTCCAAAAAAAAATTCAGTCAAATCCACCCACGTAGTAGCTGATCCTTTAATTTTTTCAAACCAATTCCTTGCATTTCCAGCCAATGAGATTGGAAAAACATCAACTCTAAGTCTATCATGATTTACATTGGGCAGATCAATTGGGTCGACAATTTTAAGGAAGCATTCGATATGCTCGACCGCGTCTTCCTCATAAGTTCCACTAAAAAGCATTATCGTGTAAATTATCAAGGAATTTTCCTTTTAGCTCATAAGCATTTTTTCCATTAACCGTGATACATGTAATCCTCGAATAATAATTTGCATGATCATTAGTCGCGAATTCTTTCATAGTTGATTTCGTCTCATTATTTGCCATTACTTCTTCAATCATCTAGCTCTGATAAGTATGATTTGTAACAAAGGCAAAATATCAGCAGGATTTGCTCAGTAAAAAGTAATATAGAAAATCAAGAACAAAAATCAAATACGAAGAATCACATCTAATGTTGTATCAGATGATCGATACACCGTATTCAATTAATTTGAATATGTCGTATCAGTCTACTAAATGGATACGCTGTACTGGTAAAGAAAGTTAGATACGCCATATCCAATTGAAGTGAATACGCAGTATCAGGTTATCGACCAGAACAGTGTATTAAAAACAATTAAAACAAACAAAACAATAAAACACTCAAACAATAAAAATAAACACACAAGCAAACAATTAAAAACAAATATACATAATTTTATAAAATTTTACACTAATCTAAATTACATTAATCCTAGGGGTTAGATTAATCTAATGCTAAAAACCAAAATATCAAATAAAAATAAAGATTTACAATTTCACTCCCCGACAACGATGCCAAAAACTTGATTGTGTTGTCGTGTAGGGTTTATTTTAGATAGTTCAAGTTTTAAATTTATATTTTGCCGACTTTACCTAAAACAACACTTTAACGGGCAGTGTACCCGATCAAATGGAGTTTCGTGGTAAGTAGGGTGTCCATCACTAAGAGCGAGAACGAAATATTTTCTTTTATTAATATTTTGGTTAACTAAGCTAAGTTAATTTAAACTATGTTAATTCTATTCTATGTTAAACCTATGCTAAACCTATGTTAATCCTAATTCTAACGGATAAGGGGGTTTTTAGTCTGAGAGACTGACAAGGGTTTTGTGGTGACTTGGATCAATTTAAGACACAATAACACACGCAAGCAAATATACAAAAGATAGAAGAGCGGTCTAGCCAAATATAAGAAAACTGTATTAGCCATGATTAATCCAATTAAAACGTTGGTTTGTTTATTAGTGCAATGAATACTTATCTCGAGGCGGCATATCATTCTTAAGACTTAGGTGGTACTTCTTCCTAAGACCTAGACACGTAGAATTATGTCACAATTAAACGCATCCGCATAAAGCATCCTTTTTGCTGATTATAATCTATCTTAGGGATTAAAGCAATGGTGATCTTGTTAAACCCTAGCTCGTAGAGACTTTACCCACTTATTGCTTAATGGCAATTTATATACTAGTAGTCCACTGGCCAAGTCTTTACCAATTGATTAAGAACGTACCCGTTGATCCCAAGGGTCACCTGCCGGTCCAACTAAGCTCACTAATCTAAAGGAAAAGATAGGTCATTATTTGTGATCCTATTGGTCTAGATATATAAATCACTATATGGAGAGTCATCCCGACATCTAGCTAACTTGGTCGGTATCACTAGATCCAGTTGAATGATAGGTCGCATACAAAAGCACATAAACAAGTATAAATTGATAAACATAAACAAGCAATCAATAATAAATTAAGCAATCGATATAAACAAACCAAACATTCAAATCTTCATAAGAATGGCTAATACCCAAGGGTATTAGCCCTTAAACGTCATAATCAATACAAGAGTAATAATTCAACCAAGTTAAACTAACCGAGTTAAACGAATGATACAAAAAATCAAACGATTACTAGAGTATAGGAGATTACAAGGTGTTTCTTATGGAATTGATAGCTTTGCTTAACCTCTACTGCTCTTCTTGTCTTCTGAAAATTGACTTTTGTGGTTAGGGTATCGAAAATATAATCAAGCACACTGAAAACCCGTTTTTAGGTTTTTAATTTATAAGGTCTAGAATTTGGTCGATACGGCGTATCGAGATAGATGGATACAGCGTATCGGGGGTTTCTTGGAGTAGGGACCACATTCGATATCTTCCAGAATATTCACATTCTATAACTTAAATACGGCGTATAGGTGTCTCCTATATACAGCGTATTAGATCTTGTATCTTCGTGGTTTCTTGTGAAGTACAAGCACAGATACGCCGTATCTTCCTTGATGGATACGGCGTATAAGATGTCAGAACAGTAATCTTTAAATGTCTTCGTTTAAGCTCCAGAATACGTGCCTTTTTGCTAATCTTCACCAAGTACTCCATAATTACAACAATTCTCAAATACAAACGATTGAGTACCAACTCTTGCAATAATTAAACAATATGGATTATTTACACTGGATAAATTATGCTCTAAAAGAGACGTTATTTGATGTCATCAAATATCCCCCCACTTGAATCCTACTTGTCCTCAAGTAGCCTTTAGAAGTTTATAAAAATGTATCCCTAAGGATTTTTCCGTTAAGCATTTATTCGATCAATTACAAGTACACAACCAAATACCTCATGAAATAGGAAAATGAAAACACTCAAATCACTTAACTAATCTATGTGGTAACATGTAACTAATTCGCTCAATTGCTCGATCGTAACAAGTATTTTATCATAGGCTTGGCAAGGATACACATCTCCACCACTAGAGCTAAGGAGTAACAAGTTTATAAAGATAAATTTTTATTTATAAGACTTAAAGGTTTTGATCACCCTATCTAGTTTCTACCGATACCAATATTCTAGAAACGATGACAAAGACCATACATACACACTCATAATGATGGGATAGACTCATATGACTGCATTCAAACCTTAACTTGAATAAGCTAAAGTGTAGGACTAGTAGAGTGATATAGAGTACGGATCTTCTAACTTTCAACAAAAGTAATAAACCAACAAGGTGGCTGAATCACATATACATATCCGTAACAACGGAATAGACATGCATGACTCGATAACATCCTCATTCGAGTAAAACCTAAGGTTAATGATTAGGAAGGGGAAATAAATTGTTGTTAAATAAAAATTTATGAAACAAATAGATTAAGTCCATACATATAAGGTACAAGTTGCTAGATACTTTTTCTCGACCGTTACCATGATATAGACACAACTATATACACAAACGTCTTGATCATAGATCAAAAACAACAACCTAAGTTGGCGTTCCCGTAACGGTCAACTCCCAATCATCCCATACTTTACATACGTTTACAGGACAAGTGGTGATATTTACCACTTTATACAAAACTCTACATCATTGATTTATTGTACGTATCAACGAATAATCGATCCTTCAAATAATTCCATCGGTTTAAGGCTTTGCGAACTGACTATCTTCAAACTTTCCTCCTCTTTTTTGTTGCGATTTTCTAATTTTTTTCAATTTTTTTATAAACAAACTATACTAGGAATCTCGGTGTAATTTCACCATCTTTACGATCATAATAGCTCCGGATAATTCTTTCGATAATTCTTCATTCTTTGGACGTACCAATAATTGTGATGGTAGTAAAAATACATAAGTTTTGACTACTTATTACATTCCCATTTGCAATGTGCAAATTTCCCAATCATACCAGAGATAAAAAAAATGACACAAGACACGGGAAATACATACTTTACACTTTAAGCAACTAGCAACTGATAAATAGACTTAATCTAACAGGGTAGGCTAAGGTGTAAAGGTGTAACGAAACAAATAGTTGGTGTTTTTCCTAAAGGATTGGCTCTATTGGTTTTTCTAGGGGTATCTTACTCTTATAATGTGAGTAAACAAAGGGTATATATGGGGGTTAACTAACCAGTGTAGTTAGTTAATAAAATAATTATATAAGGGCTTTTTAGGTGTAATCCTAAAAATTTACCAATTTAAACAAGTTACTCTATCTAAATCCATAGTACTCATTATTTTGGTCTCGAATAGATATACCAAGCCAAGTTCTAAAGTCTACAACATCATCGGCACACTCATATTTTTGTGGAATTTGGGTAACATTTGGAAACAGATAAGGCTTCATTCTCACAATATCTAATAAGGGTTATTGTGTGGGGGTTATGTATCAAGTAATTTCACAAAAGTATGCTTGAAATTTTTTTAAAATTTAAGCATAATTTAAGCATTTTATATGAAAAATAGGACAAGTATGCATTCTAATTCCCATCTCCCTACTTAAATTATAAAACGTCCTTGTTTTATAGTTAAAATGTTAAAAACATGAATTTAAAAGAATTAGAATGAGAAACTCTCTTGATATTTGCTCGGTAGATTCTCCATGATGAGTTTATGAGCAAGAATGTGTGTTGTAAATGCGTCTCAATTCCAGCATGACTACAACACACATAGGATTTAAGATGATCGATACTTCACCAACTTTGTCGATTTCTTTCCAGCGAGGTCCTGTGCAAAATTATAGGAAAACATACAAAATCCTATCTCGGGTATCCTACGGTTAATAAAAAAAAATAAAAATAAACTGTACAGGCATTCAATATGCCATATCCAAAAACCTGGATATGCCGTATAGAAAGACCTGTAAAAAGTATCAATACGAATCAGTCTGCCAAAATACGTCCTCGTATCAGTTGACATTAATTACGCCGAATAGACAGAACTGACAATAAAGTTTTAAATGCAAAAATATAAAGATTGATAACGTCCAGACATTCAATACACACCATATGTCCAGACATTCAATACGCCGTATGGTATGGAGCGGATACGCCGTATTGATGTCTGGGAAGACAGACTCGATAAAAATAAATAACATTCTGGGTTGTCTCCCGGGAAGCACTTTTCTTTCAGCTAGTCCTTAAGTTAGACTTTTTCTTCAGCTTTATTCACTCGTCTCTTGTCGCCACCCATCCTTTGTCCATGCTACGAAAGATTTCTTGGTATGCGCAGCATGCATCTTTATTTGCACTAGTCAAATCATTGTACTCATATTCTTTTATGGCAATATACTTCTTATTTCCCCGAATGAATACTTGATTATCTCAAATCTTCTTATCTTGCAAACTGGTTCATCATAAGTGGTGTCTTTACATTTTTCTTCATCATCATTCTCATTGTAAACATCACTCTTGTAGCCTACATCATTATTCTTACCAAATACATGATTAATATCAAGATAAGGGTCATGGGTGGCATAGAAGTTTGCGTATGGTCCATGTACGTGATCCCTCCAGTTAGCAAATGGAGAGCATTCGTACTGGTTCACATTCCACCAATACTCTTGAAGTTTCACCAATAATTCGTAATCAAGTTCATGGAAGTTTCCGAAAGACCTCTTTAACCATGCGCAAAAAATTTATTACGCTTTGACTTGCATCTCCCCATGATTTTTCATAAATGGCTTTTTATTCTAGTGCTTCTTCTTTCAAATTGCAGCCCACCAAATCATTATACCATTCATGATCTTGAAAATATTTCATTGTACTAACTTGAACCATTCCCAGTGATTCTCCACCGTTACAGAATCCATCCTCATTTGAATTGTAGGTGGGCTATTTAGCTTTCCTATTTTTGAAACAGAAAGGTTCGCAAATATGATTATCAATTTCGTAAGTTACTCCACCTTCAGACCATGGCTCTTCGAGTTCATTATTAAGTTCGTTCATATAATCATCGTAAGTCATTGTTCTTTCAATATCATAAGTAAATAATTCAGGATCAATCTTGAGAAGATAATTAAACTCATTGAGTTTCGTGCATAATGGTGTTTCGTAGTTGAACAAGTTTGTTTCAATTCTAAAGATTTCACCAATTTCTTGTTCATCATCATTATTCGCTTCCTCAAGATCAGAAAATCCATCATCAATAACTTCATCATGGCTATCATTCTTCTTCTAAAAATCCCAAAACATTCTTAGTGAATAGGTCCGTCGTCATATGGTTAGCGAATTTCGAAGCCAACCATTCTTCGAACATATCATTAGTAGGATCCTTCTTTACTTCAGTCCCCACAACATTACAAGCACGTGAAGGCGGGTAATATTTTCTAAAAAATTTTTTAGTCAAATCCACTGGTATGCGTTTAATTACACATACCTTTCACCATTAAAACCAGACTTAAATGACAAAAAACGTACCAAAAATACGTTGTATTTGTATGTTTTCACTTATATTGTGTAGGAAACGGATATCCGAACAAAAGGACGAAAAATCAAGCAAAAACGGATAAAACCGAGCACGAAATGGAAAAGCGTGGACAAGCCAAAGTCAAGTCAAAGTCAACCCCGATAAAGTCAATGGTCAAATCCAAAAGTCGTAACCGAAGAATACTTAATGGGCCCACCCGTACCCATCTAATGGGCCGGGTCAGCCCATTAGTATAATATATGAAGACTTTTTAAGCCCAAGTTTAATGAAAAGCCCAATTTCCATATTTATCATACCCGGCCCAAAACAGTTAAACACTTGGCCCATTTTCCTTTAACATTGTTAATCCCACAAGGACCATTTCTGCCAAAGTGCAAAACTGTTATAACCCACAAGGACCTTTCTTGCAAAACCATCATACAAACAGAGGGGCCTTTTCTGCCAACCCCATTAAGTTGTTTACCACCTCAAAGGACCATGCGTGTAACAACTTTACACAAGAAGGAGGGCCAAATTTGCCAACAACCCAAACTTCACCCCTGTTAAACAAAATTAAACATAACAACCTGTTTATCCACTAAAACCAAAAGGGTACTATTCACCCATCCCCAAAAACCTTCACCCCTGCAACCCCAGTCTAAACCCATCATTCTCCACCCTCCCCCACCTCACAAGACAACATGGACAGCTTGGCAATCCCAAGCTTTACTATTGGACATGGAATAAGGACAAGTAATCAACGGGTATGATCAATTGACTTTGGGACCAAGCAAATCCAATAGCTTAGATGATTCTGGCAGTCTACTCACACGAGAAACACAACAAACACAGCACAAGGAAGCTCAAGACACTTAGGGTTTTAGTATAAATATAGGCTTATGTATTTTCAGTTGGAGTGGTCGAATTTTTGTTTCAAGGCAAAAGCTTGTAACTTAATTTGTAACCTTTTAATATTGTCTTTTTAATACATTGCAACTTTAATTTTCTGTCTTAAAATTTCTTGTCATTTATTTTTATGCAATTTACTTGTTTTCCTTAAATACTTGTCATTTAAATTATTGTCTCTTAAATACCGTTTGTTAAGCTCATTTATAAGCTTTTAAGACCTTAAAAGCCTATTTGTAAGCTTGTTTTTATTTTCTGTTAAAAAAACTCAAAAATCCAAAAAAAAATATATTAAAAAAAGAAGAAATCAAAGGAGCATGGTGAATACTGGAAGGCCATTGGTTTAGAGCTTATGGTAAGCACTTAGGTTGGTTTTTAAGCTTTGGAAAGCTTATTTCATAAGCCTTAACTTGGACCTTTTGTAAGTTTTCTTGTTTTTCCATTTTTTTACATTTTTGCTTATTGTTACTGTAGCAATGCTTATTTAGTGCTTATTTAGTTTCTTATTACTATTCTTGAATGCTTATCTGTCTCTTCTTGATACTTATTTGTCTTTTGATTAAATTTTTGTGTTAAACTGCTTATTTTCCCTATAAACTGCTTATTGCTTATTCTGTCTGTTTAAGTGCTTAATGATTGTTGCTTTTTGATTATTTCTGCTTAACTATCATGCCTTTTAATCTGTCTTTAAGGATCTTGGTTTAAAACCTTTCATACTAGCTTAAAATTTGGCTTTGCAAGTCTTAAGGAGTGTTTGGCATAGTGTGTTAAAACGGGTCATTTTGTGTTTAAAAACTTGTGGGTTGTTTTGGCATCTTTATCAAGTTTTCTTAAGCCATTCTCAACTGTTTTTCAAAAGTTTTTTTTTTTGCTCAAAGTAGTTTTGAAGGTTTCTTTATAAGTCTCTTTTAGACTAATGTGACAGCTTAGTTTACCTAAGCTTATTTGATTAAGCCCTCAATACACTTGAATTTGAGTTGTTTTTATGTTTTAATGCAGTATGATTAGAATACTTTAGGTACTCTTTAGTTTTTTTTCAAAGTTTGTCAAAGTTGTCAAGTTTTTTTTTTAGTCTTAAAATGTCCCTTTTACCTTTTCAATTTTCAGATAGTAAAACTTATTTTCAGCTTTTGAATTTTTGAGCACAAGCTCATTAGGAGCTTGTGTCCATCTGTTTTAACTTCCCTTAAAATTTTAAGCTCATTTGCCAGCTTATTTATAAGCTGGCTTTTAGCCCATTTTTCTTTGTTAAGTCTCCCCTGGTGCTAACTGTTGTTTTAACATCTTCTTTTTGTTGCTTATTCTTGATCAAAATTTGTTTATCCTTGCATTTATAGACAGCTCATAAGCTGTTCTAAAAGCCCTAGCAAGCCTTAAGCTTAGGACCCCCCCTCTTGGTGCTTAAAAATAAGCCCAAAAGTGAGCCTTTTAACTGTTTTGCCTACAGTTTAGCCTCATAGCTTATTTAGGTTTTCTAGCTTATTTGTCTGTTTGATTTTGCTTATTTTTTGTTTATATTGGCTTATTAGGTCTAGTTTTCCTTTCGCCTTAGCTTAGTTCCCCTTTGCCTAGCCTATTTTGCCTCTTAAGCCTTAATTGTTTAAGCCCCCATTCCTTAGTATAGTTTTAAGTTAAGTTTGCTAGCTTGTTGATTGCTTATTTTCCTGCCTTTTTACTTATTTCTTTGTGCTTATTTTTATCTCATCTTGGCTTATTTAGTATAGAGATCCACTTGTTTTTGCTTATTTCTTATTTGCATTTGCTTAAATGTCCATATAAGCCCAACAGTTAGCTTATCATAGACTTAGTGTAAAAAAGAGTTGTCTGCCCCTTTTTGTTGCTTATTTAGATTTGGTATAAAAAGTTGCTTATTTTTTAGTTTTTTATAAGTTCAAAAATGTTGGGATTAGGGGAGGCCCCAACTGAGCAAGACTCGAACTTGGGACCTCAACCCCATCAACCAACATTTTATAACACACTCACTACCGGTATGCTACAATAGCTCATCCAGTAGTGAGTTGCACAATTTATTCTTTAAGGCCTATTTAGCCCATTAAGCCCATAAGCTGTTTTCAGCTTATTTATAAGCCCATTTTTCTAGCGTTTATTTTTCCTAAATCCAACATACCTTAATCTACTTTTTTGTATTTTTTCACATTTTTCCAATATTGTTTGCTATTTTTTATCATTTATTTTCTTTAAATCTGTTTTTTAATTATTAAAAATTAAATAAAAATCAAAAAAATATTTTTCTTTTTTAGAAAATTTAATTTTATCATATTACACTTAGGAAAAATAGAAAAACTTTCGTAGGGTTATTTTTGCAAAATTTTAGTTTTTAAAGAACGGGTTTCGGGCCCTGTTCTCGTTTTCTTCATTTTTCACCCTTTTAAGCTTTCGTTTTAGAATTTTCTTTCATTTTTCTTTTAATTTAGTTATTTAGTATAATTAAAACTAAAAAAATCATTTAGGGTTTAATTTTTGATAATTTAGTTTTTTAAAAACTCGCGTTTTTACATTCCCGTCTCGTTTTAGGTTTAAATCTTTAATAGCTTTCGTTTTTAGGTTTTCCTTAATTGTTTTTGCATTTTAATTAGAAAAATCAAATCCAAATCTTTGTTATTCAAACATCAAATATCAAACCGACTTTCGACTTTCCAATTCACTCCTCGTTGGGACTACGACCCGAGAATATTCTATACTACTTCCGGTTTCATTGATTTTGTGGATTTTGATCCTTGTAAGTATATTTATAAGTATATATATTTATTTATATATTTATAAAAGGGTGAATAAATCTTATAATCATCCACCCATATAGTAGTTGATCCTTTAATTTCATCAAACCAATTCCTTGCATTTCCAGCCAATGAGATTGGAAAAACAGCAACTCTAAGTCTATCATGATTTACATTGGGCAAATCAATTGGGTCGACAACTTTAAGGAAGTATTTGATATGCTCGACCGCGTCTTCCTCATAAGTTCCACTAAAGGCATTATCGTGCAAATCATCAAGGAATTTTCCTTTTAGCTCATAAGCATTTTTCCATTAACCGTGATACATGTAATCCTCAAATAATAATTTGCATGATCATTAGTCGCGAATTCTTTAATAGTTGATTTCGTCTCATTATCTGCCATTACTTCTTCAATCATCTAGCTCTGATAAGTATGATTTGTGACAAAGGCAAAATATCAGCAGGATTTGCTCAAAAAAAAGTAATATAGAAAATCAAATACGAAGAATCAGTTCTGATGTTGTATCAGACGATCGATACGCCGTATTCAATTGTTTTGAATATGTCGTATCAGTTTACTAAATGGATACACTGTATTGGTAAAGAAAGTTAGATACGCCGTATCAGGTTATCGACCAAAACAGTGTATTAAAAACAATTAAAACAAACAAAACAATAAAACACTCAAACAATAAAAATAAACACATAAGCAAATAATTAAAAACAAATATACATAATTTTATAAAATTTTACACTAATCTAAATTACACTAATCCTAGGGGTTAGATAAATTAATACTAAAAAATATCAAATAAAAATAAAGATTTACAATCTCACTCTCCTGCAACGGCGCCAAAAACCTGATTGTGTTGTCGTGTAGGGTTTATTTTAGATAGTTCAAGTTTTAAATTTATATTTTACCGACTTTACCTAAAACAACACTTTAACGGGCAATGTACCCGATCAGATGGAGTTTTGTGGTAAGTAGGGCGTCGATCACTAAGAGCGAGAACGAAATATTTTCTTTTATTAATATTTTGGTTAACTAAGCTAAGTTAATTTAAACTATGTTAGTTCTATTCTATGTTAAACATATGTTAAACCTATGTTAATCCTAATTCTAACAGATAAGGGGGTTTTCAGTCTGAGAGACTAGCACGGGTTTTGTGGTGACTTAGATCAATTTAAAACACAATAACACACACAAGCAAATAGACAAAAGATAGAAGAGCGGTCTAGCCAAATATAAGAAAACTGTATTAGCTATGATTAATCCAATTAAAACGTTGGTTTGTTTATTAGTGCAATGAGTGCTTATCTCGAAGCGGCATATCATTCTTAAGACTTAGGCGGTACTTCTTCCTAAGACCTAGACACGTAGAATTATGTCACAATTAAACGCATCCGCATAAAGCATCCTTTTTGTTGATTATAATCTATCTTAGGGATTAAAGCAATGATGATCTTGTTAAACCCTAGCTCATAGAGACTTTACCCACTTATTGCTTAATGGCAATTTATATACTAGTAGTCCACTGGCCAAGTCTTTACCAATTGATTAAGAACGTACTCGTTGATCCCAAGGGTCACATGTCGGTCTAACTAAGCTCACTAATCTAAAGGCAAAGATATGTCATTATTTGTGATCCTATTGGTCTAGATATATAAATCACTATATGGAGAGTCATCCCGGCATCTAGCTAACTTGGTCGGTATCACTAGATCCAGTTGAATGATAGGTCGCATACAAAAGCACATAAACAAGTATAAATTGATAAACATAAACAAGCAATCAACGATAAATTAAGCAATCGATATAAACAAACCAAACATTCAAATCTTCATAATAGCTAATACCCAAGGGTATTAGCCCTCAAACGTCATAATCAATACAATAGTAATAATTCAACCAAGGTAAACTAACCGAGTTAAACGAATGATACCAAAAATCAAACGATTACTAGAGTATAGGAGATTAAAAGGTGTTTCTTATGGAATTGATAGCTTTGCTTGACCTCTACTACTCTTCTTGTCTTCTAAAAATTGACTTTTGTGGTTAGGGTATCGAAAATATGATCAAGCACACTGAAAACCCGTTTTTAGGTTTTCTATTTACAAGGTCTGGAATTTGGTCGATATGGCGTATCGAGATAGATAGATACGGCGTATCGGGGGTTTCTTGGAATATGGACCACGTTCGATATCTTCCAGAATATTTACATTCTATAACTTGAATACTGCGTATATGTGTCTCCTGGATACGGCGTATTGGATCTTGTATCTTCGTGGTTTCTTGTGAAGTGCAGGCACAGATACACCGTATCTAGAGGTGGCAAATGGTTTGGTTTGGGTCGGTTTGGGTCATGGGTCATAGGTCAAACAGGTCATGTTTTAAAAAAGGGTCTAACGGGTCATGGATCAAACGGTTTGGGTCAGGTCAACCCACTATATTATGGTGTTTCGTACATTTTTGAACATTTTATACGTTTCGTCGGTCATTTTACGTTTTCGTCGGTTTTTTCCATTTTTTACGTTTTCCTTCGATTTCTTACGTTTTTGTTTGTTTTTTTACGTTTTCGTCCGATTTCTTACGTTTTCGTTCGATTTCTTACGTTTTCATTCGATTTCTTACGTTTTCCTCCTATTTCTTAAGTTTTCGTCCGATTTATTACGTTTTCGTCCGGTTTTTTTATGTTTTCGTCCGATTTCTTACGTTTTCGTTCGTTTTTTAAGTTTTCGCCCATTTTTTACGTTTTCGTCAGATTTCTTACGTTTTCGTCTGTTTTTTTACGTTTTCATCCGATTTTTTACGTTTTCGCCCGTTTTTTATGTTTTCGTCAGATTTCTTATGTTTTTGTCTTTTTTTTACGTTTTCGTCCGATTTCTTATGTTTTCGCCCGTTTTTTACGTTTTTGCCAGATTTCTTACGTTTTCGTCTATCTTTTTACGTTTTCGTCATATTTCTTACGTTTTCGCCCATTTTTTTACGTTTTCGTACGATTTATTACGTTTTCATCTATTTTTTTAAGTTTTCGTTCGATTTCTTACGTTTTCGTCCATTTTTACGTTTTCATCCGTTTTCTTACGTTTTCGCCCTTTTTTTATGTTTTCGTCCGTTTTTTTATGTTTTCCTTCGCTTTCGTCCGGTTTTTTACGTTTTCGTCAGATTTCTTACGTTTTTGTTCGATTTCTTACGTTTTTGTCTGTTTTCCTCTGTTTTTTATGTTGTAGTCCGGTTTTTTACATTTACGTTGTAGTTAGATTTCTTACGTTTCCTTCGATGTTTTACGTTTTCGTTCTTTTTTTACGTTTTTGTTCGTTTTTTACATTTACGTCCGTTTTCGTTCGTTTTCGTACGTTCTCGTTTGTTTTCTTACGTTTCTTACGTTTTCGTCCGTTTTTTTACGTTTTTGTCTTTTTTTTTAAAACGAATAAAGACGTATAAAACGTAAGAAAATGAAGATAGGGGTGTAGCGAAAACAGACAACAAACAGAAACAACTTTAAAAAACGACACAATAACGGAAGAAAAACAGCGCAAATGGATATAAGAACATCGACGAAAAACAGTACAAGAAAATAACAACCGTAGGAAAATCCCAACATAGAACTCTTGACGAAAACTTAAAAAAAAAAAATAGAAAAAAAAACATCACAGTCAAAAAAGCCACTTTAAAGAAAATCTGACGAGAACGTAAAAAAAGGGGCAAAAATGTAAGAAATCGGACGAAAACGTAAGAAACCTGGCGAAAATATAAGAAATCGGATGAAAACGTAAAAAAACAGACGAAAACGTAAACAAACGGGCGAAAACGTAAGAAATCAACGAAAACGTAAAAAACGGGCGAAAACGTAAGGAATCGGACGAAAACGTAAGAAATCGGACGAAAACGTAAAAAACAGACGAAAAAGTAAGAAATCTAACGAAAACGTAAAAAAACGGGCGAAAACATAACAAAAACGAAACGAACACCGATTCAAAATCCGGAAGAAAACTAAAAAATAGGACGAAAAACGTTAAAAACAGAACGAAAAAGTAATAAAAGGACGAAAACTAAGAAATCATAAGAAAAACGTAAAAAAATTTGACGAAAACTTAAAAGAAATATGGACGAAATCCTGACAAAACAACCATTAAAAAATACAGAGAAAACATTAAGAAATCGGGACGTTAAAACGGTAATAGAATTAGACAGAAAGGTAAGAAAATCGGTAACGAACACAACGTAAGAAATTTCGGAACGAAAACATAAAAAAAAAACAACCAAGACGAAACCGTAAGAAATACTGGCCGAAAAATGTAAAAACGGACGAAAACGTAAAAAACGAACGGAAACGTACGCAAATAACGACGTAAAAAACAAATAAAAACGAGACAAAAACATAATACAATAAGGAACGAAAAAGTAAAAAAACATACGAAAACTACGAGTTCATAGACCGAAAACCGATTAAAAAAACGAACGCAAACGTACAGAAATCGACGATATACGTAAAAAACAAGACACGAAAACGAAATAAATCCGAGACGATAAACAATATTAAAAACGTAAGAAATATGACGAAAACGTATCAAAAAACAGACGAAAAACGTAAGAACAATCAGAACGAAAAACAGTAAAAAAAAAAAAAAAAAAAATAAAGAAAAACGGACAAAAACGTAAGAAATATGACAAAAATGTAAAAAACTGACAAAAATGTAAAAAACTGACGAAAACGTTCAAAAAACGTATAAACGTAAAAAAAAGTTATGATTAGTTTATATTACTTTTTAAGAAGTTATAACTAATTAGATTAAAGTTTAACTAGGTTGACCCATTCGACCCATTTCTATGACCCATTGAACCCATTCATTTAATTTAAAAGTATGTTTAAAAGCCTATTGGACCCAAACTTCATTTAACTTGAAGACCCAAATGACCCAAATATTTATAAAAAAAATGACCCAATTAAACTCATTCTTTTATATTTGGGTCAAGATTGCCACCTCTAGCCGTATCTTCCTTGATGGATACGGCGTATAGGATGTCATAACAGTAATCTTCAAATGTCTTTGTTTAAGCTCCAGAATGCGTGCTTTTTTGCTAATTTTCGCCAAGTACTCCATAATTACTGCAATTCTCAAATACAAACGATTAAGTACCAATTCTTGCAATAATTAAACAAAATGGGTTATTTACACGGGATAAATGATGCTATAAAAGTGACGTTATTTGATGTTATCAATTTAATGATTTTTGAATATATATGAGGATTCAAAAGTTTAAGAAGGATATTGATGTAATTACAACAGTTTGATAATGACATTGATGTAATTACGAAAGTGAGAATGATATATATGTAATTTTGATCTTGAAGAATGATATACATGTAATTCTTCTTATGTTAAAATATTGTGTTTTTTACGTGAGCATTGAACTTTTATACTAATAAATTTAACAAAATGAACAGTTTCAAAAGTAAGGGTGGAAGGTGTGGTTGAGGGTTTTTACTCGTCACATCAGCTCCACAACACTCCCTTAATCTTTTCCCTCAACTTTCCCTCAACCATTGCAGCGCCCTCACTCTCTTTCTTTAATTTTTTATTTTATTTAACAAATTTGGCCCAATGCTACACAACAATATATTTAGCCCAATAAGAAGTTATATCTATAATTTATCTATTTTTGTTTACACCAACATGTAGAGGTGCAAACCGGTCTAAAAAACCGGAACCGGTTTTTAAAAAAACCGGTTTTTATTTAACCGAACCGGTTAAAAATAACCGAACCGGTTAGACCGGTTTTCGGGTTTAATAAGCGACCGGTTTTTTACCGGTTCTAAACCCGGTTTTATCCGGTTTTTTAAAATAACCGGTTTTAACCGGTTTTTTTTTTATATCCGTTATAAAAAAAACCGGTTTTAACCGGTTAAAAAAACCGGTCAACAAAGTCGGTCAACTAGCCGTTATAAAAAAACCGGTTTTAACCGGTTAAAACCGGTTTAAAAAAAAAAATATCCAAACGGTCATATAGCCGTTTATATACGTTTTTTTTGTTTTTTTGTATTTTTTTGATGATTTTAAGCCATGGATTGGTAGTATAAATACATGTAATGAGTTGGGGTTGAAAACACATCAAAAACACTCACTAATCTCTCTTTAATCTCTCTAATCGTGATATATATACTCTAATTTCTCTAATCCCTCTATAATGGAAAACTCACAATCACAACAAGCTTCCACTAATCCCTCCGTTTCTACTAGCAATGTACGAAAAGTTTACACAAATGATGATGTTGTGCGAATTAGACCAACTACGAGAAAAGGAGATGTTTGGTCTAATTACGATTTGTGTGTTATGATTGATGGGGTGGAAAAGGCGCGTTGCAAGAAATGTTCGAAATTTTATAACCCCACGTCTAACACTACACTAAGGACTCATAAGAGCGGTTGTAGTGCGGTTAGCCAAAATGATACGTCACAAGGTACTATTGGTGCGGATGGTCAAGTTTTTATATTTGATAATGATGCGGTTCGACTTGATTTTACGAAGTTTGTCATTCAACAAGCGCTTCCATTCAACCACTTCGACAACGTCAAGCTTACGGAGATCATCAAAAGGAGGCTACAACCGCGGTATCAACATGTAAGTCGTACTACTCTTAGAAGTGATGCTTTTAAATTATGGGAAACGGCTAAAAAAGATATTATTGATGGTTTTCGTGATTATAAATATGGTGTTTCTATAACTACGGATACTTGGACCGCACCACATGGTACGGCAAATTCTTATTTAGCCGTTACGGCTCATTGGTTTAATCCCGAATCTTGGTTATTAATGAAACGGACAATTGCTTTTAAACTATTTGGTTATCCTCATACGGGATCTAATTTAAGAAAAATTTTACATGACACTTTAATTGAATATAATTTAGATAATAAAGTTTTTACGATTTCACTAGATAATGCATCCAATAATACTAGAGCTATGAATATTTGTTTAGTATGTTTCCGATGTATTGTTTAGTTAAATGTTTGATAATTAACATGTTTATTAAATAAGTGTTCGAAGTTTTAATTCCGAAAAAACCGAACCGGTATAAAACCGATACGAACATTTATAACCGAAAAAGACCGAACCGGTAAAAACCGATACCGTAAATTTATCACGAAAAAACGAATCCGAACATTTATAACGAAAAAAACCGATGTTCGGAAAAACCGAAAAAACAGAAACAACCGAAACTGGTTATTAGAAAAACCGGTTTTTTTAAAACGGTTTTCTAAAAACCGGAAACCGATTTTAACCGATTTTTTTCACCTCGCAGTCCTGTTTTGATAAAACGACTAAAGTTTTTTGAACGACAAATTTTATTGTACTAATGCATGCCTTGTCTTAGACTAATACTCCCTCCGTCCCTAAATAAGTGTCAACTATTGACTTTTAAAGTGTCATTCTATTCAACTTTGACCTTAAATTATTTATTTTGTGTTATATAATACTTGATGAAAATCATATCCTGAAAATACATTGAAAATTCAATCCATCATATATTTTTGCTTCAAAGCATTATATAAACACAATCAAATAATTTATGGTCAAAGTTGAAGAATGAATGACTGTGAAAGTCATTAGTGGAAAACTTATTTAGGGGACGGAGGGAGTTTATATACATAGGGCAAATGTGTACATATGTTCATGAATATATTACCATTTTTGTCTACAACCTCCACTGATGTGAGACTTAAAACTTTTCAAACTTCCAAAAATCTCTACATCTATATGTTCTTTTTAAAATTGGATGACTATTTACTTTCATTAACCAAAACTTGAAGCTTTTACAGCAAAAGAGAACACGTTAAATGAGTAACTTAAATGCATAAATTTCATATATCATTTTGCTATAAAAAAATTGGAACTATTAGTGCAAAATCTCATTCCAAGTAAATCAGCTAGCACAAATAACAAAATACGATGGTAACATGATACTAATAAAATGATTCTTGCAAGGTTTGACATACTTAAATTCTGATTCAAAACATCTATAACATTACGTATATTCACTCGTTATCATCAAAGCGTTGATCAATCATTTTGATTCGTGTTAAACACTAATTTGTGGATTTTTAATCTTAACAAGTTGATTGTGAATGTTGCAACGGAAACTGTAATCTACAAGTTAATCAAGGTTTAGTGACTTTTTATGACAGATAATTGATTGTATACATCATTCTTAAGTTTTCGTCGGACACCATTTATTGGCCTTTGTAAAGTAAATATTGTATGACTAATACCATGTAGATGATCTTAAATTGGTAATTACTTCACAGCTGTTTATCTTAAAATAACAGCGATTGAATGTATTTTTGTGCCCAAACAAGTTTCCTTCAAGTCATGAACTTGAGGAACACAAGCTTGGGCACCAAAAAACACAATTTAATCCCAAACCAACAATACAGATATGTTCCCTTCATGAATTTTATACCATTTTTGTCTTACACTCCCACCATTGGGGACTTCTAACAAACTGTTGCAAATTCCAAAAATCTATACCCAGTATATACTATATTTTTTTTTAATTAGATTGACTATATTTTGGTTAATTAACAAAAAGTTGAAGCCTATAATGTCCAAAAGATGACAACCTCTAAATCTTCTACTAATTTTTGCTATCATGTTTGTCTTAAACAAATTTAACATAAAGCGATTACGCTAAAAACCGGTGTTTCTCTAATAGATAAATTGTAAGATATTAGTAGTTATTGTGCATGATTAGAAAAGAAAGGAATCGTATGTCGCGATACCAACTTTTTTGAAACATCCTTAAGTATTTATTAATCTATGAGTGTGTAGTGTGAGTATGTATGTTGATGATTTTAATGTGTTGTGTCGTTATTTGTTGTTGTAAGTATTGTGTGTGTGTTTGAGCAGTTGTGTTGTGTCATTGTGTGTGTGTTGTGTGTGTGTGTTTGTGTGTGTGTTCAGTCAATATGTGTGTGTATATATGTGTGTTGTGATGTGTGTATGTGAATGATAAGTAATACAAAGCCGCCAAAACTATAGTACAAATACGTGTTGTACTATGTTATTTTGTGTAACAGCGCAGTTGTTTATAGTAAAATTTATTCTTGTATGTTTTTTTATTGAGAAATGTCCTTCGATCAATAAGTTACAAAATAAAATTTTGTAAATAGAACGACTGTACATCCTCCCTGCGTAACCTTAGACTATATTTTTAAGCACTCACTTTCTTATTCTAATAGCATTTGGTTGTTTTGCGAGTTCGTTTCGTTAGAGTTTTCTGTTCCTTTTCGTTCTTTGTTTGTTGGATCGTTTTTGCGTGTATATCGTCTGCTAGTTTCTTTCTAGCCTTTTTTAATAAAATTCCATTTGCCGTTCAAAAAAAAAACCACTAATTTGTCGATTTTTAATCTTGACAGTTGATATGTGAAGTAGCAAATGGAAAATGTCATCTACAAGTTATGACAAGATAGCTGATTTAAACATCATTCTTAAGTTTTTGTAACGCCAATTACTGGCTTGTAAGAAACTCATATATGTATGTAGCTAGTTTAAGACTTTGTTACAATGGATCTAGAGATTAAGTTAAAATAGAACTACAGCTTACGATCTTTCTTGAGGAACATCGATATGACATTACCACGTCACATGCCTAAATATATATATTATAAAATTAGTAACTATATTATTGACACTAATTTTTTTAAAATAAAATGATAATGAGATGTATTTTTATACCACCAAGTATAAATAATACGAGTACTTGAAGATACATGAGTTGATACTTAAACAGTGCCGTCCCGTGGATTTTAAGGGCCAATGTACCAAATTTTTAATTGTAATCACTTAAAAGTATAACAACGTATACAAAATTAGTAAAAGTTTACTTTAATTGATTTCACATTACACTTTAAATACGTTTTTAGCGCTGTGTACCTCATTTTTGAACTATAAATACATTTTTTTTATTTTTCAACTATAAGTCATTTTTTTATTTTTCAACTTTTTGGTTATCTACTTATCTTCCTCGTTCATCATCAGTTGAAACCAAAAACTCCATTATCATTGTATTTAGTAATTGACGTTTATTACATCAAAAACAAGTCCAAACGTGTTGTTAATTATAGAAAACTTGTTGTTGCAGCAAATTTGAGAAATGTCAAATGTTTTGAAAACCGTCTTTCTAATCGATTCGGTCAAGTCATTTGATCACCGGGTTACCAGTTCAACCGGTTCGAGCACCGGGGCAACCTCATCTTCCACAGAAAAATATATACATATTTGCAATGATACAAAAAAAAGTATGTATATAAATCATGAATATATCATATATTTAGCCTAAAAAACATTTACTAACGAATATGACATGCAAAAATAAAATTATGTCGCAAATATATTTAATTAACTTGCTTTATTTATAAAAAAAACATTAAAAAATAAAAAGAAAACCCGGCCGGGTCTCGAGAACCGGGTTGACCCGGGTCAATTCAAACCTGAGGGATCTAATCATGTTTCAAAAATATAAAATTCGGTTTAATTTGACTCGTTTTTTCGACCGGAACCGGTTCAACTGGTTGAACTGTCAGCTTCAAAACATTATAACGTTACGTGTATTCACTCGTTATCATCAAAGCGTCAATCAATCATTTCGATTCGTATTAACCACTAATTTGTCGATTTTTAATCTTGACAGTTTTTTTTTGAACGGCGAATTTTATTAAAAGAAAACACTAGCAAGAAGCTAGAACATTACAAGGACTGTTTTAGGGTGGCAATTTAGGTCGAGTTTGAGTTGAAAGGTTGACGGGTCTGAAAAAATCAACCGAAATTGATCCATTTTAATAATCAGGTCAGCTATATCAAACGTAACATATTTACACACACCCGAACCATACCCATTTAATCCATATATATACTTGGGTTGACGGGTAAAATAGGTTACACATGTTGAATAGGTTAACTGAGTTTCGGGTTGACCCATTTAACCCGTTTTATAGACAAAAGTTCGTACATTACACGAGTTAAACATGTTAAACAGATTTGCGGGTCGATCCGTTTAACCGGTTTAACCCATTTACACGTATAATAAAATATAAATAATTTTTAAGTTAAGAAAAAATCTTAAACGGGTTGGTGGGTTGACCCGTTTAAATTATTCCTAACCCGGACCTGACCTGTTTAATAAACGGGTTAGATGGGTTGACCCAAACCCGACCCCAAGTCTATTTAGACTCAACCCGAACTTGTTTATTTTCGTATCGATTTCAAATCATGTTTTGAGGTTTTATATCGTGTCAAAAATTGCCACCCCTAACTAATTCATATATCATCATTCGTAGGTTTTTGTAACACTGGTATAGAAACGTTTATTGGGTCGAAAAAAACCCACTATGTAAATATTATGTTATACATCACGGTAGTTTATTTAAAAAATGAAGATTAAATGTATTTTAACGCCTTAATCTGTCTCACTCAAGTTCAGAAATGGACTTGAGGAACACAAGAATGGGCATCAAAATCCATTTCATCTCAAACATATCTTACACATATGTTCATGAATATATAACTATTTTTGTTTACAATCTCCACCGATGTGGGACTTATAACAACTTTTCAAACTTTCAAAAATTCTCTAGATCTATATGTTCTTTTTAAAATTAGATGACTATTTGAGTTCATTAATCAAATTTTGTTTTAACGGCGAATTTATTAAAAACTACCAAGTTGTTAAGAAAAAAATATAAGCAAAGGGTACAAGGATTTTACATCAAAGTAACTCAATTTAGTTTAGAATTACAACTATTAGAACACCAATTAAACGAAATTAGAATCAAGTCATCAAAAAGAAGCTCTCTACGCGGATTTGTAGCACCAAAAAACAACTGATTCCTGAAGCGCCAAATTAACCACAACTTCACATAGCAAACACCTTTAAAGATCTCTTTCAACTGCTTAAAAAGCCGAGAAGAATTAAACCAAAGAAGTCAACATCATAAGAAGATAAATCAATGTCCTCGAGCTCCCACCAACACATAAGTATCCGTGTTGTTATTAATAGAAACTTTACTTGATCTAGGAGAAAATTTTGACAACAATAAGAGTTAACGGTGCAATCCGTTATGCACCCTTGTTATAGCCTCGTTTTCTGTTGTTTTTATAAGCGAGTGAGATATTTTTAGTCGTATGTGATAGAAATTTTATTGAGAAAGATAGTGATGAATAACACATATTTGGTTTCCCAAA
>BQNB010077922.1:3078-30694 GCA_026074375.1 Tanacetum coccineum
CGTCTAAACATATATATAAATACATATATATATATATATATATACATATATTTATGTATATATATGTATTTATGTATATATATGAATATATACATATTAAGGCATCAATGATTATGATTAGTGTATCGTTAGATATAATAAAAGGCACTAGTTTGTATGTTTAGTGCATCCATTTGTATTTTAGTGAATCGTTAGAGATACCTTAGGCATACTGTTTGAGGTACTTTTGTGCACCCGTTTGAGGTACTTTAGTGCATCTGTTTGTATCATAGCATGGCATCTAAATATCATGGGAGTCGATATCAAATGTTACATAGAGGATTAGGGCATCGATGGGTATTATTATGACATCAATGAGTATTATTAGTACATCATTGGTCATGGTAGGGCATCCATATGTATTGTTTAGTGCATCATTGGAAATACTTGGGCATCTGTTAGTATGTTTAGTGCATCGATGAAGACATTAGGGAATCTGTGTGTATATTATGTTTAGTGCATCGATGAACACATTAGGGCATCAGTGTGTACTATACCTACATAATCCTCTAGATGTAGACAGCGTCCTTGAATTCTTTTTAAGCAATGTGTCTTAATGACGTCTTTCAACAAAGGTAATTTTTTACCTTTCTAATGAAGATTGTTGCATTGGTTAACATAATTGGACATCCGTTAGCAGTTTGACCCAAAAAGTACCTGTTTTGACCCGTTACCCAACCACATGCTCTTTAAAATCCAGGTTATATGTGAGCTTGTTATCATTTAACATTGCCATTGTTTGCGAAATCAAATGGTTGATATCTAAAAGTGGATTATGCTTCTTTAGTTTTTAAGTAACTTTATTGATTTTGTCTAATAATATTGTTGGTTATGTATGTTTGTCAAGATGCTATAAGATTGAATATGCACTTTGTTTATTTCTATAATTCCTAGTGTGGTTAGCAAACTTATTGGTATATATCTGGTATAACTGGTGATGTTTGTGTTGTGTTTTTCATCCGTTTTCAAAGATTTACCTTTTCAACCTCCAAAATACATTGGAAAAGCTTGAGATAGCTGCTAGGGTGATCACGGAAATTGATAATCCTCAATACATTAATGTTCAATCAGCCAAACCTTATGGACATAGAGTTGTTGCATAAAGATTATTAGAGGCATCTTATTTCATGGCAAAGTACTGATAAGACAACTTATGGTTAGGAACTGATCAAGGCACAAGAGTCAATGCCATGCGTACAGCTATATGTGACACACTCTCATAACCAAATCACCGTTTATTACAAAGGTAATCGACTTTTACTTGCCAATTCTTTTCTTGTTATCCTTTATACGTTACTACTTTATTCACTTTATTATCGACATAATGTTAATAATAATGGAAGTTGTATCCGACAAGAATGTAAAAAGACTGAGTGTTAATAATCTAGGCATCGTACATGGATAATAGTTCACTTATGTATTTAATGTCTGACTACAACCCGTATGGTCTGCAGTTGTTTGTGGGTGAAGATTATTAGACAATAGACTTTTTTAGGAGGCGTACAAATTTAAGTTGTATATGTAACAAATGTGTGTTCTTTCTAAAACAATGTTAGAAACTTGCCGGGTTGACACAACTCAACCCAGAGTGAAAAATACTCATTTTTACCTGTTTTTCGCTCCTGACCCGCCTTATATTTCGACCTCTACCTCTTGTCGATAAGTTTTTTATCACTATTTAAAAGCAATAGATACCAGGAAGAAAATACTATTAGACATGCTTTCGACCTCAACTCGTTTTGACCCATTTAAAGAATTGCTTGTTAAATAGTTTTTTCTTTTTTTATATTATATCGTGACTTGTTTATACTGACCTACTCATGTGATTTTTTTAGGTGTGGGCGATAGCAGATTCTAGACGACATGGCTATGTTGGCTTTAAAGATTTTTTTTGTTAAGAATCAAACCTGGGTTGTTGATGTGAAAGTACCACACTTGAACCAACTGTGCTTAAGAAGTATAGTCATTTTTTAATAGTTTTGACCCATTGTATGCTACAGTGTTTATTTATAGCTTATAAGGTTTTAGTTATCTTGTTGGTTAGTTTTATCTGTCAAAATTGTTATTTTCCCTTTTATCTCATGTATACAGAAATGTTTGTCAAATAAAAAAGCGTCGAAGTATAGATGATGACACTTTCCTTTTATCTTATGTATCGATGATATATTCTTACATGTTAGGGTGATTGCTTGTACATCAACACACGTAATAATAAAATATAATATAAAAGAAAATTACCAAACTACCCTTGAGGACAAAGGTAGAAAGGAAAATCTTCACAAATATATATATATTATACGTATATTAACCGAGAAGTATGATTTCTGGGTCGTTATTCCCTAACGATTTATGAAATTGAGACCACGTTTGTTGTTCAGACAATAATTTGAATTGGTTCAAAGATGATTTGTTTATCTATTTCTATGAATTAAAAACAATTAAAATAAGTAAATGATAACAATGAAAACAAACAACGAGAAATTAAACTTTAACTAAAAACGCAAAACGGGAACCCTAAATGGTAATTAAAAACCCTAAATTTCCAAATTTAAACCTAAAATGAATTTTTCTTTTTAAATAGACTCTAATTGACTAAAAAGTAAGTTTAAAGAAAACTAGAACAAAAACGGAATTGAAATGAGCTTAAAAACACGAAAAACGAGAACGGAAATGAATCCCGTTCTTTAAAAATTGAAATTTTGCAATTTTAACCCTACGAAAGCAAAACTAATTTTCCTAGAAACTTTACGATAAAAGAAAATTTTCTAAAAAAGAATTATATTTTTTTGATTATTTTTCTATTTTTTATGATTTTTTAAAGTTTTTAATAAAAATAAATGTTTAAAAATACTAAACTAATTATAAAAATTCTGAAAAAATTATGAAAAATAGCTTGAACTAAAAGGGACCTAGGAAAAATAAGCTTGATTACACAGCTTATCGAATAAGCTGTGTAAAAAGCTATAACAGCTTATTAAGCTAAAAGGGTTAAAATGTATATAAGTAATAGATTTAGTAAACCTATAACGAAAAAAGTCCCCAGGGCACGATGGTAGTGAGGTGTGTGGTTGTGTTGTTATAAAGGCTGAGGGTGTTGAGGTCGGGGGTTTGAGCCTTGCTCACCCCCGATTTCCACATTTCTTTTTTTTGAAAACTTATAAAAGCAAAGTTTTAGAAAAGCTAAAAATAAGCACTTTTAATAAAAGAAACTTTTATTGAAAAATCTAAGATCTTTAAAAGCTAGAAATAAGCTATACTATGACAAAATAATCTATTATTAAGCTGATACAATCCTAATAAGCTAAATGAAAAGAAATAAGCACAGAAATAAGCCTAAAAGCTGAAATTTCAAAAATAAGTGCTTAAATTAAAACTAATAACCAAACAGGCCCTAAACCTTACTTTTAGCTTATATTTAAACCAACTAATGAATTTTTCATGAAATGAAATTTGGTTTTTCTGAAAATCTAGCTTAAATACTACTTGAAAAAGCTTTTTAAAATTATTTTTAAAAATAGAGTGATTGATAATTTTTAAACCACACCTTTTAATATATATAATATATAATAAAATATAAAATATATAGTAAGTGTAATTTAAAAACACAATCAATGAAACCGAGAAGTAGTATAGAATGTTCCCGGGTCGTTTATCCCCAACGAGGCTGTGCTGGAGAATCGATACAGTCGGAAGATTGGAGTTTGAATGAGAGAAATGATTTGAGAGTGTGAAAAGCGGATTTTTAGATAATTATTTTACCTTTTGACTTTTAGGTCTGGCTTGACTTATAAGAACGATCATCTAAATCAACTGTATTCACAAGACTCGGAACGCTAAAGCAGATTTAATGTGAAACGACATTTCTGACAACTTTTCAGTTTTGCCCGAGACTTGAAAACGAGCCGAAAAGGGCTAAAACAGCACCGCAAACATTTTACGGACAACATACAGCGCGGACACACAAAAACAATTAAATTTGCTTTTAATTATCAGTATTTATTTAAAAAGAAATATTAAATAAATTCAGTCATCTTTTTAATTAAACGCTAGCCGATGAACGCAATACTCGAGTTGAAATCCAATTTATTTCGACCCCAGAACGAAACCGTTCACAAAATTAATAACATATATTTTTAAAAATTATAAAATATTTATGGAAACATTAATCAGTAAATACTCATTTTTATCAGAAAAATATTCCGAAAACAATGGCGCGCAGTTTCAAGAGTTGAATCAACCGTTAAGTCGCTCAAATGAGTCCCGAACCGCTTTTATCAAAAAGTATATGAAAAAGTTACATAATGAACCCCTATCTAATTATAACTTGTCACTTTGTTATAAACTTTTAATATATATATAAAAAGTTTATATTTTTTTTTTCATTCTTACATATACAACACACACACACTCATCTTAATTCTCTCTCCCTCTCCACATTATCCGGCCACCGCCCCACCACCATCTCCGGCGACCATCGCCGGCCACTACCGTCGCGCCGCCGCCGAAAAACTTTTCCCGACCCCACCCCACACCCCCGGGATTTTCCGGCCAACACCAAAAACGAGCTCCATCTCCGGATCTCCCCGATCCACCAGCTCACTTCCGGCCACGCGCCGCCCATCCCCTCCGGCAACCACACCGCCGCTGCCTTACCATGGCAGCCCCACGCACCACCCACTCGCCACCATAACACCACCATCATCATCGTATCATCATCATCATCACCCCGTCACTCCATCTCCACCGAAACCACCACCACAACCGCCACCTCCCAAGGGTGCGCGTGGTCTTATACCAACCAACAACAGGTGCGTTTGATTTTGTTTACAAAAAGCAGAAAGGGTGTTTTTGTTGTGCTGTGAAACCACTTAGAGGTGCGTTGGGGGGGCAGCAAGGTGTTTTGGTTTGGTTATAAATCAAATAGGGCTGCGTGGGATTTGTTTAAAACGCAAGATTGCCGTTATGGTTTTGATAGTAGACACCGAAGGTCCGTTTGGTTTGGTTGTACCACCATTTGGGTGCGTTGGGTATATGGCAGCAGCAGGGGGGCTGCTAAGGGTGGTTTGTTTCGGTGGCATAACACCACCACAAGGGTGTCGAGGTGGGGTAACACCGGGCGGGGGTAGATTGTGTGGTTGGCTTTATGTCTAACAGCCGGTGTGTGTGCGTCGGGTTGGGGTTACACAGCCAAGGTGTTTTTGTTCGCGGATCATCACTACAGAGGTGCGTTTGGTTTTTCTTCAAACCGAGGGGTGTTTATTTTCGGTGGTAAAACCACCACCACAGCAGGTGGTTCGTTTCGTCCAGCCACCACGCGGGGTGGGTTTGGTTTGATTAGCAGAGCCAACTTGGAAGGGGTGTTCCGTTTGGTTTGTGTTTATTGCACCTAAGGTGGGCGTTTGGCAGCCCGATACATGCTCCTATAAGGTGCGTTTCGGTTGGGTTAAACAGACGGGGTTAGTGTTTTTGTACCACAAAGGAATGTTTGGGTTTATTGTTTCGCGGGACGGGTGGGTTAGGCTGTGGGACAGCCGGGTACAACCGGGGGCTTTTGGTTTTGGTTTGGCTGTACGAAAAAAGCCGAGCGTTGGTAAAACGCAGCGGGTAGCTTTAGGTGTTGTTTCAGCCGGCCATAGGTACGATTGGTTTAGTAGGAACATGCACAAGGGTGCGTTTGGTTGGCACAAAAATTATCGCACAAAGGTGAGAATGGTTTATACAAATTGACAATAAACATAGTACCAAGGTTTATAAATATAAACCGAACATAAATAGCTGGTGGTTTAAAAATGGTTTAAATAAATATATTTTTTAATATATTGTTTCCTACTTTATCGTCGTTAATATTTTATGTAAATATTTAAACCGCGGAGTTAATTGGAAATGAAAAACATTATATTACTATAAATATGGTAGAGGCGCGTTATATAACCGGGAAAATCATGAGAAATAATATAAGTTCAGGCTAATTTAATACTAGAAACTAATATAATTTTAGGATAGAGCGGCGATAAAGATGTCACAACTAATAGTTATATTTAAAAATATTAAAATAAAACTATACAATAACCTGACAACTGGTCACTGAAAACAAATTTTACATAATTAAGAACGACTGTTTAGACACAAACGGACTTGTCAAGAGACAACGAAACATAGATAATATAAAGAATATTATTTATATTTTGTAAATAAGAGAGGCGTATGTAAGCAGGTTTACAAACATCGTTGTTTAATTTGATAACATTAATACATTTGTCTGCTTTATATAAAGTCTGTTACCAAAGTAGAATTGCTCGCGAAAATAATTGTGGTTTAATTATTATTTCATACATTTTATATAATACTTTGCAATATTATATAACTTTTACATAAATCATTCGGGTTGATAACGTTTTTTATGATATAAATCACGGTTAATGAAAGTAATAGGGGTAGGAAGTGTTATTTTCATAATAATATGATGAAGAATATGATAGTACAACACACTTTGTAGTAATATATGCAATTTATTTATTAATCCTAGTAACCACACCAAAACCATTAACAATGTTAAATCTAAATCTTTATTCAACGCGTCGTGTTTGACATATACCATCAACGGAAACCCAAACACATTATCCATGGCTAGTGTGACTAGCCCGTTTAAGTTAACTGCAATCATCTTGATCAAGCCGTTTCGTCTTCCGTTCGTGTTGTGCATATTAGATGCCTATCTCTCAATCGTTCCTCATCATCAAGGTGAGTTCATAGCCCCACGTTTTACATGTTTTACATATATTTTGGGGTGAGAACATGCTTGTTTAACAAAATTCAATTACTGTGTTTGATTAAAACTCGTACGTGCTCATTTTCAACTCGTACCTGCATACATGTTTACAAACGTATTTACATGGATGGTTACCTGTTTGGTTTACATACTCATTTATATATCTCGCGTGGGGGGGGAGAGGGGGGGGGGGGGGGGGAGGGGGGGGGGGGGGGGGGGGGGGGGGGGGGGGGGGGGGGGTTGGGGGGGGGGGGGGGGGGGGTGGGGGGGGGGGGAGGGGGGGGGGGGGGTGGGGGGGGGGGGGGGGGGGGGGGAGGGGGGGGGGGGGGGGGGGGGGGGGGGGGGTGGGGGAGGGGTGGGGTGGGGTGGGGGGGGGGGGGGGGGGGGGGAGGGGGTGGGGGGGGGGGGGGGGAGGGATACAAACTGGGTTTACTTTTTGAACGTAACCGCATTCTATTACTTTATATGATTATGGCTTAGCTTAGGTTCAAAGAACTGTAAATCACTTGGAGGGTGAGCGCGAATGTTTATAAGATATGATCTATTTGGATTGGACAATCCCCGTTCGGGTGACTAGCTATCACCGGGAACGAACGTTATACCATGTCGAATTACGATTGAATTGGCGCATGCGGGGCTAACAATCACATATACATATTATTGCCCGGGTGTCCTTGGAGGGACAACCGGATAACGGGGAAGACATATTCCTGTTTCTATGCCCGGGTGTCCTTGAGGGGACACTGTAACGGGGGACCATATCTTTTATTATCGCCCGGAGTGTTCTTGGAGGAACCACCTACGTGGGTTACACTCTTACTATGCCTTGAATAAAGTGGCATACATACAATTCACGTCACATTCATGAACTTAGAAGTAATGGTAATCATGGTTTTATTCTCACTTGAATTAAAGTGGCAATACAACTTTGGATATTTGTGGATCCAACCTTTGATACGTACATTTGGACTATTTGTGATAGAAATGGACTTTGCATAATTTTACAAGCTAATTTGATTTCTAAAAACATACATACATTTTTGGAAGGACATTTTAAAGGATTTAATATGGTCATACAATTAAATAAATGATACTGTAGGGATACAGTATCATTAAACGTTTTTATATGACACTGTAATGATACAGTGGGCAATACATTTATTGGAACTAATGTTTATAATTTACAGAACCTATGACTCACAACTTTTAATGTAGACACTTTTAAGCATGTAATTCTCAGGTAAATTATATGCTCGATTTCTTGAAGGTGCATTGAGTCAATAACATTCCAGCTTTTACATCAGTTGTGATGCAATTATGACAAATGTTATTAATCAATTTTGTATAAAGCAACGATCTTAATTTTTCAACTACACTTTAGAGGTCGTTGTCTCATATGTATCTAGCGCTGTGTACTAGAAGTAACACCCCAAAGTTGGTAGTCCGCAGCGTTGGTTGTATTTTTGGGGTGTTTACAGATTGGTATCAGAGCACAGCTATAGAGAACTAGTTTTGTATATTTTACCCTAGACAATAGTCTTTTCCACAAACATTGCTGCATCACAACAAACATTTCAAAGTGCATACACGCTACTTGCTTATGTGCTTACGTTACGTGCTGCATTAAGTGCTTACGTGGCATACATATATATAATATATATATGTGCTTGCATTCCTTTCGCGTATATCGTACGCTTATTTATATAAGAATTATTATATAAATACCAGAATATTTTAAGACATTGTGGGTTGCACAATGGTCTCATTCTACTCGTCAGACATTGTGAGTTATACAATGGTCTCATCTTGCTTCTTAGACATTGTGAGTTATACAATGGTCTCATCTTGCTTCTTAGACATTGTGAGTTATACAATGGTCTCATCTTGCTTCTTAGACATTGTGAGTTATACAATGGTCTCATCTTGCTTCTTAGACATTGTGATTTTATAATCAATGTCCTCATTTACTCCTAACATTGTGATTGCACAATGGATTCATTCGTCCTCTATAGGCATTGTAAGTTAAACAATGGTCTCTAAGGACATTAATTTTCTTCATAGCTTTATACTATATTGTATTACACGAAGACCGTTATAATTTTTGGTTACATGGGATTATGTATAAATCTAAGTATTACAAGTCTGTATAAGCGAGACTTGTAATAGGAGGATTTACAATGATAATGCTATGTATGCCTGGTTCATCGAGATTTACCTGGTTTACCATCAGACCAAGGGATTCATTAATTTATCTTGATCACTATAATGAATCGCGCCTGGCAGTTTTTTTACTCCCAGCTTCCAAAACGACTTTTAAATCACTCGTCCATACTCGATTTAGAGACATGCATCGTCATTCACCACCTTGAAGGTATGAGAGAATCTATTGCACCGGGGAATTATTAAGTAGAAAGTATTTATAATATATTATTTGAAAGGATTGGGAGCCTCTTCCAGTTAAATTAAATACAATATAATCACCGAACCATAAGTTTTATCAATTATTATTTAACATAAATAGACTCTTCTTTATGCAAATAATTGATTTATAAATGAGTGGGCTTAATGTATCCGATAACACAGTAGAACCTAAATTCGAAAATCGCCAGAATCTGTTGAAAAGGGTCTAGAAACACAATCGTGTTCTACCACTCGACAGAATCTTAAGGCCTCACTTGGGACTACCTTATCTCATCCTTGAGTTATTACTCTTGCCGTTGCCAATCCTCGCAATCATGAACTGTCGGTGGAACTAACAGACTTGTTACACACTTGAGCTAATGGAGCTGATTCATCGAACTAGCGACTAAGTACCAAAATCCGCCGTCTATCGCATAAGCTCTTCCGCGAGCTCCTCTCATTTATTGAATTTTATTCTGGGGATATTGTTTTCTCGGAGGGTCCTCACCCTCTGTATCCCATCACTATTTGTTATATTATTGGCGTTATGGTTGCTGTTGTTGGGTCCTGGAGTGGTCCCAGATTGTACAAACTTTATCAACTAAGTGATGAAACCCAAACAAGATAAGCCAGTTCTGATATAATATTCAGTTGAATTACTCATTGCAGACGAACAGTATACCAATTTAAGTCATGATATTAATTAAGTACTGCCAAGTAAGTTGGGTACTTACATCCATAAGCCACGTTAATGTAAATCATCGAACATTACAGATAGCAGAAACGAGACTCTGCCTTAAGACATTTATGACTTTATATATACATAACCACGCGACTACACTTTCTCCTTTGATGTGTTCTCTATTAAGAGGTTTGCTTCATAAAGCAGTATACCCAACATAAACTGGTAATGATATTTCTCTAAGAAAACATATCAATTGGATTGGAATATCCTGGTCAACCTAGCCGAAATTTAGGTATATTAAGAGGTGTCGAAACACCAGATATTGCTGAATAAAGTTATCAGCGTCATGTTCAACTGGTTTAGTAAATCTTAATCTTTTTCTAGACACGCTAAAGCGGATAACACAAATTTAAATTCGGAAAACAATAATTCTTAAGGTATACTGTAACACTTGAGATTTTTGGATTTTTTAGATAATTATTTTACCTTTGACTTTTTAGGTCTGGCTCACTTATAAGAACATCACAAAAACCACTTATTCACGACTCGGACTCTAAAGCAATTTGATGTGAAACGACATTTCTGACAACTTTTCAGTTTTGCCGGAGACTTGGAAACGAGCCGAAAAGGGCTAAAACAACACCGCAAACATTTTACGAACAACATACAGCGCGGACACACAAAAACAATTAAATTTGCTTTTAATTATCAGTATTTATTTAATAAAAATATTAAATAAATTAGTCATCTTTTTAATTAAAGCGTTGCGGAAACGCGAGATACTCGAGTTGAAATCAATTTTATTTCCGGACCAGACAAAACGGTTCACAAAATGAAATACAGATATTTATTAAAAATTATAAAAGAGTTTATGAAACATTTCAAGTAATACTCATTTTTTATCATGAAAAATGATTCGGAAAACAATGACGCAAGTTTCAAGAGTTGAATCATTCGTTAAGTCGCTCAAATGAGTCCCGAACCGCTTTTATCAAAAAGTATATGAAAAAGTTACATAATAAACCCCCATCTAATTATAACTTGTCACTTTGTTATAAACTTTTAATATATATATAAAAAGTTTATATTTTTTGTTCATTCTTACATATACAACACACACACACTCATCTTAATTCTCTCTCCCTCTCCACATTATCCGGCCACCGCCCCACCATCATCTCCGGCGACCATCGCCGGCCACCACCGTCGCGCCGCCGCCGGAAAACTTTTCCGGCGGGATTTTCCGGCCAACACCAAAAACGAGCTCCATCTCCCGATCCACCAGCTCACTTCCGGCCATGCGCCGCCCATCCCTTCCGGCAACCACACCGCCGCTGCTTCACCATGGCAGCCCCACACACCACCCACTCGCCACCATAACACCACCATCATCATCGTATCATCATCACCCCGTCACTCCATCTCCACCGAAACCACCACCACAACTGCCACCTCCCAAGGGTGCACGTGGTCTTATAACCACCAACAACAGGTGCGTTTGATTTTTTTTACAAAAGGAAAGGGGTGTTTGTTGGCTGTGAAACCACCTTACGGTGCGTTTGGGGTGGGCAGCTAGGGGTGTTTGGTTTGTTATAAATCAAATAGGGCTGCGTTGGTTTTGGTTTTAAAACACAAGAGTTGCGTTTGGTTTGATAGGAAGCACCGTAAGGTCCGTTTGGTTTGGTTGTACCACCATTTGGGTGCGTTGGGTATATGGCAGCAGCAGGGGGGGCTGCTAAGGGTGGTTTGTTTCGGTGGCATAACACCACCACAAGGGTGTCGAGGTGGGGGGTTAACAGCCGGGGGAGGGGGGATGATTGTGTGTTGCTTATTGCTAACTCCGGGGTGTATCCGTCGGGTTGGGTTATACAGCAAGGGTGTGTTTTTTGTTTCACGGTCATCACTACAGGGTGCGTGTTGGTTTTTCTCTTCTATTCCAGGGTGTTTGTACTCGGTGGTAAAACCACCACCACCGAGGGTGGTTCGTTTCGGGTCAGCCACCCGCGGGTTGGTTTGGTTTTAATTGGCCAGCCACCTTGGAAGGGTGTTCGTTTGGTTGTGTTTATTTGCACTCAGGGTGCGTTTGGCAGCCGACGCGCTATAGGGTGCGTTCGGGTTGGGTTAACAGCCGGGGGTTGTTTTGAACCACAAATGATGTTTGGGTTTTATTTTTAATTCGCGGGACGGGTGGTTAGGCAGTATGGACAGCCGGGTACTACCGGGGGAGTTGGTTTGGGTTGCTGCGAAAACAGCCGGGGCGTTTGGTAAAACGCAGCGGGTGCGTTTGGTGTTGTTTCAGCCGGCATAGGGTACCTTTGGTTTAGTAGGAACCGCACAAGGGTGCGTTTGGTTGGACAAAAATCGCACAAAGGGTGAGAATGGTTTATACAAATTGACTAATAAACATATACCAAGGTTTATAAATTATAACCGGACAATAAGAAAGGTGGTTTAAAAATGTTAAATAAATATATTTATATTATATTGTTTTTCCTACATAATCTCGTTTAAATAATTGAATATATTGAAACACGCGAGTTAATTGGAAATGGAAAAACATTAGATTATATAAATATGGGTAACGTTATATAACCGGAAAATCATGAGGAAATATATATGTTCAGTAATGTATTACTAAAACTTATATTATTTTAGAAACCGATAAAGAGACTAAAGTTATATTTTAAAAGATATTAAAATATAACTATACAATAACCTTACAACGGACGAAAACTATATTTTTTACATTAGGAACGAACTGTTTTAGGATACACTTGTCAAAGAAACGAAACATAATATTATAAGATATTAATTTATATTTATAATGGTTATGAACGGTTACAAACATCGGTTGTTTAATTTATAACATTAAGACATTTGTCTGCTTTTATTCAAAGTCTGTTACCAATTGAATTGCTGTCGAAATAATGGGGATTAATTAATTTATTACGCAAGGATTTATGAAAATACTTGCAAATTATAATATACTTTAACATAAATCATCGGTTGATCGTATTTTTATGATATAATTCGACGGTATGATTAATAAGGTTTATTCTTCATAGTTAATATATGAAAATATGTATAACACACTTTGAGTAATTATCAATTTACTTATTAAACCAACCACCCAAACCATTACAATGTTAAAATCTAAATCTTACAACGCCGTCGTGTTGACATAACCATACATCGTGAAACCCAAACACATTATCCTAGGCTAGTGAGACTTAGCCGTTAAGTTAAGCTGCATCTTCTTGATCAAGCCCTTTCGTCTTCCGTCTAGTTGGGCATATTTTAGGAAGTGAATTATATTAAGAGCTTATATGGTTGTTAAAAAAAAACAAGTAGCTTAGACACAATGTAAAATTTAAACTGAATTTTCATTAAAAATAAAGTACAAGTACATCAAAGTAATTTTAAGTTTAAAACTAAACTGAGCTGAAAAGAAACTACACTTAAGGAAAACACTAACACTCACTAACTTTGCCTCAAGGGCTTACAAATTGCTTTTATAGCCAAATACGCTAGGGTTTGGGTCTTGGTCTCTCTTGTCTTCTTCCCGGGTGTGCTTCTTTGTAGACACAAAAACGTCTTGTGTTTGTTGTGAGAGTGGATTCCAAAGCAAATCCTGGCCCTTCATTTACCTTGGTGCCCAATCCGAGTTATAACAGCCTTTGATGAATTTTTGAGGGATTTTGGATTGCCAGCTTGGCACATCCATGTGGGGGGTGGGGTAAGTGTTGGTGATGGTTTTGGAGGGTTGTGGACAGCAAACGAAGAGGGGGGAAATGCCAGAGGTGGGGCTTGAAGTTTGGCGGGAAATTAATGAGGAAGATATACAGTGTTTCAAACGTGGGGTGAGGGTTTGGGATTTTGTCACAATTGGTCCTCCAAGGTTATATATGTTATTGCAATACACGTCCTTGTGTTTACAAACGTTTGGGAAATTGGCAAAAATTCCCCCCGAATGTTATAAAGGGTATTACACCACAAGTCCTTGTGTTGCATCTTTGGAGGGTTGGCAGACTTGGCCCTTGTGGATAATACTTTGGGAAGTTGGCTGTTTTAACCCTTGCAAGATTTTTCTTTATATCCTTCATTAAATAAGTTTAGGGACTTGGCAATTTTGGCCCCTAAACTTATTTTTCTTCACTTTTTGACTTTGGATTTGTCGGGGTTGACTTTTTCACACTTGGGCTTTGTCTTGACTTTGTCTTTTCCACGCTTTTCCATTCCGTGTCCGGTTTTGTCGTTTTGGCTTTGTTTTTTGTCCTTTTCTTAGATATCCGTTCCTGCACAACACAGTTAGCGAAACAAGCATATATTTGGCACTTTAAGTCCGTTTTTGGTTATTTTAACTTGTTTTTAAAGGTAAAAAGTGTGTGTAATTAAACACATACCATAGAGCTTATTGAAAAAGTAGACTAAAAACAGACAGTTCAGACAACATATGCTATCTTTAGTTTTGTTATTTAAAAGACAAAAAACTAATTTTGAAAGCTAAAACAGATGGTCAAATGAGCTTTTTATTAAAAATAAACTTAAAAAAGATTCAATACTACCCTAGATCTATTTGAATGCTTAAAATCTAATCCTAAAAACTACTTTTACCTTATGAATTCTTAACTTGAAAAATGCTGTTTGTCTTTTAGCACCGCTGATGCAGTTTGCACTTGGGTGATCAATGCTTAAAACCTTCTATTCCAGACCTAAGAAAACAATCCTAACACTCTTCAACCACAAAACTAAGGCCTACATTAACACTTATATAAGCTAGAATTCAATTAAGCTTAAAATCCTACTATGACTGATTTAAATGCTACAGATTCAAGATCAAAGCTAGAAAATCTTATGAAAACTTTATCAACTTAATAATCTTACTAGAAACCTAACTTACTAGCCTATAAATGTTTATTAAACTCAGATTTAAAACTTAGAGAGCCACTAACAGTTCTAACCCTTCGTTAGAACTGTTGTGCCAAACACCCCTTTATAAATTCTCAAACTCATTTTAAACTTATGAAATTAAAATCTAAAACATAAAACTCAATTACCAGATGATGCACAACTTTTAACAACTAAAATGAACTTATAACAATAAGCAAATAAGCAAGAAACAATAAGCTACTATCTATGCTTATTTTTTTATATTTTTTTATGATTTATAAGACAAAATATCAAAAACAAAGATCTAAACTTCAAAAGCTAAAAACAGATGATCAAACATTATCAATAAGCACTATGAGATAGAATTAAGCATAAATAAGCTAGACTATAAGCATATGCAAAATTAAAGCTAAGATACTTGAAATTTAAAGGCAATAGTGCTCAAAGAGCATTCAACAGCTCTAGCTTATCTCAAGGATAAGCTAGTAAGGTCCTATGAACTCATACATGGCTAGTTCATCATCCAAAAAGCTTAATCCATTCATAGCATAGGTATTAGTCTATTTTTAAAGGTTTAAGTAGATTAAGTGACTCATTTGAGTTTAATCTTAGCTTAAAGACTAATATGAGCTTATGAAGAGCTTTTGAGAGCTTATGACTGATTTGAGAGCTTATAGAAGAGTATAGTAAGTAAAAACAGATTTTATAAGGTAAACTTTAATTTTATTGATTAAAAACAGATTACAAGCTTGAAATTTAAACTACAAAAGCTTAATAAGACATTACATTTAAAAAGAAAGTTACATAAGCTAAAATTCTATAAGCTACTAAAAACTAAAAACGGGGAAAAAGAAGATAATATTCTGTGTGTGAGTGTTAGGGGCTTTTTATAGCCTGCAAATGAAACTTCTAGGTTATAGCCACGCTCCTCAATCCCTTTGATCTTGTCTTTTCATTCTTCCAATCATTTGATCATGATTCTTGTCCATTAGATCAACTTGGTGAGCACACGAATTGCCAACGTGGCATTCCGTGTGTCAGAGCACTTGTGCTTCTTTTGTGAGCATTTTAGTACAAATCCCACTTGATTAGTGTGCTTCTTCCATATCCCGCGTGTACCTTCAGAGACTTTCAATGTTGGACAGAAGGTTGATGAAGATCCAAAGAAAAGATAGTGAATGTAAAAGATCAGGATGAAGGATGATAATGTTAACACCTCACTAACATATGTTAATATGTTAGTTAATGTTAATTTGCTAGACAATTGAAGTTAGTGTTTGTTGGTGGAGGAAAAACAAGCATTGAACTTCCTTTTGATCCATATTTTGCCTGCTTTGGTAGATTATAGCCTATTTGACTCCTCAAGAGATGAATGAAGATAAATGGTGCAGAGGCTGGACCTATGAACAATTGGATACAACATACATCCAAGTCAGTACCTATTCTAACTACCAGAATTCATTAAGATCATCCTCTTAATCAAGTGAATTGGAGATTTGCATTCAGTTACACAAACAAGAAAGATGTCAAAGAATTTGAAGGAAAACAGGGTTTTTGTTAGTATCTATTCAATAAGAACAAACCATTAAAGACTTCAAAACTGCTTGTTTGCGTGCTTTTTATCACAGGAAGAATCCTAATAATGGTATTTATGCATAGAAGGATCCAAGAAGGATAGAGGCTATGCAGGAAGAGCTTCTACAAATCAAGTTACAAGAAGTTTGGACTTTAGTGATTTACCAAATGACAAAAAGGGCTATAGGCACTCTATATTGGGTTTTCAGGAATAATAAAGGATGATAAAGGGAATTATGATTCGAACTAAAGAAGATTAGTTGCTCAATGTACACACAGAAGAAGGGAGTTTGACTTATGATGAAGTCTTTTCCCCTGTTGCAAGAATTGAATCAATTAGGCTATTTTTAGCTTATGCTTCATTTAAAGATTTTGTGGTGTATCAAATGGATGTAAAAAGTGATTTTCTCTATGGAAAGATTAAAGAAGAGGTGTATGTATGTCAACCACCAGGATTTTAAGCATCCTGACTTCCGATTAGAGTATAAAGGTTGAAAAAGCACTGTATGGACTACATCAAGCTCCTAGAGCTTGGTATGAAACCTTGTAACATATTTGTTGGACAATGGGTTTCAAAGAGCGAAAATTGACAAGACCTTATTCATCAAAAGGCATAAAGGTGATATTTTGCTGGTCCTGTTTTATGTGGATGATCTTCATCTTTGGTTCACAAAGAAGGAGCTATGCTTTGCATTTGGAAGTTGATGCATGAGAAATTTCAGATGAGTTCTATGAGGAGAACTTACATTCTTCTTGGGACTACAAGTGATAGCAGACGAAGGATACATATTTCTTAGTAAGATAAATATGTTATAGAAATTTTAAAATGAAAAAGAAAGTTATGTTTACGAAGTCAATACTAAAAGCACACCAATGAAAACTCAAAAAGCCTCTGTCCAAGATAAAAGATGGTGGAAGAAGTAGATGTTCATATAGTCTGGTCAATGATTAGTTCATTCATGTATCTTTACATCTTTGAGACCTAACATAATGTTGGCAGTGTGTGCCTGTGCTAGATACCAAGTCATTCCAAAGTTTTCACATCTTCAAAGCTGTAAAAAGGGCTTTTAGGTACTTAGAAAAGGCGTCAACCAACAAATTAGGCTTTTGGTATCCAAAGACTTTCCTTTTGATTTGGTACAATCCACTGTAGTGATTAGGTGGAGCAGCTTTGGATAGGAAGTCTACATCAGAGAGGTTTTCAATTTCTTTTATGTAGATTGATCTCATGGCAATGCAAGAAATAGACCGTGGTTGCAGATTCCACAACAAAAGCTGAGTATGTAGCTGCTTCAAGTTGTTGTGGTCAAGTGCATTGGATTAAGAATCAACTACTTGATTATGGGTACATTTTATGAGGATAACCTAAGATCTTTATTGACAATAATAGTACTATTTGCATAATTAAAAATACTGTTTTTCATTCAAAAACAAAGCATATAGAGATCAGACATCATTTTATTAGAGATTGCAATGAAAAGAAATTGATTCAAATGGTCAAAATCCATACTGACAAGAATGTTGCAGATTTGCTTACAAAAGCTTTTGATGTAAGTAGATTTCAATATTTGATTGTTAGTATTGGAATGATGAATCTTTAAAGTCTTTTATCTCTTTATGTTTTTGTAGAGTTTTGTATGAATTAAGTACTGTTTTTCATGCATTAAAAATTTATGTTGTTAAGTAAAATTAATTACTGCTGGTTATACTTATCCTGGTGAGTTTCTACTGTTTAGTTATTACTTATACTGCTAGGTATAATTAATATGTTATAATTGTGAACATAGCTATGGCTTGTGTTTTCTTGGTTTTTAGACTAACATTTTGTAGGAAAAGCAAAGAAATGTGTTGAATGGATGATGTAAAAGCTTTTTAGAATGGAATTGGAGTTAATACTGGTAACTCAAGTTAATGCTGCTAGGCATAACTTACTACTGCTGGTTCGAAGTTAATGCTGCTAGGCATACACTTACTACTGTTGGGTTACTACTGTTGGGTGCAAGTTAATGTTGTTGAGGGTATTTTCATAAATACTTCGATTAAGGGTTTCAATCAATCATTTAATCAATTTCAATCTTTCAAATACTCTCTAACTTACAACCCTAACTCTATTTTATTCATCCATTTTCAAAACCAAACAATTGGGAATCTAAAGTTTGCGGATACTATATCATTGGTCGCATTTTTGTCTAAACCGAGAAAGTGATGGGCGTTGAAAAAAAATTGTGGATTTTTTAAGATGCACACCTATTAAAGTATGCATAATCGTTAATCCCACAATATATAATTTTTGTATCGAACAGTTACTTGGTCTCTATCATAGCCAAAACTATCAATGGGGAAGTACGTGCATGCCCTAGTAGTGGCAAAGAAAATAATCAACACTGAATCACTGTTAGAATAGATCTCCAACTCAGAAGATGCAGTATGGTGTTGCTTATCTACCAATTCTACATCTTCTTTTTGAACAACGTACACTGATGGGGTATGAAGAAATTTCACAAACAGCTAACTTTATATAAAGCCTTCTTTTCACCTACAATGGAAATTTTTTCTTCATACTATTCTAAAATGTGCTAAGTTCAAAGACTTGCTGCATGGAATGAGTTTAGTTGCACTATGGCTCTGCTATTATTCTGTCTTTAGCAACAATAAGAAATTAACTTTTCAAAGTTATTTTTTGAGGTCATGATAGAAACTTGGAAAATGTGTCTGGGGACTTTTTTATGTATCCAAGGTTTGTACAAGGTTTTTTAATTAACAACGTGCTGGGTTGCCAAACTCATAAGAGAATTTATTATGCACCTCGCACACTAAGATATTTGTGGAAATATGAGATGGGTAGGGCAAAGGTTTTTTTTAGTAGAGTAAAATTTATTTCCAACAACAAATAAGCTCCAATATTATTAATGATAATAATACGAATACTCTCAAAGTATTAAGGTTACAAAGACCTTGAAGCTAAGAAAAAGATAGATTTTTCGTTTTGGTACGTATTTGGTATATCAATCTCTATGACCTATGACCTCCTTTTATACACCAAGGAATCCTACTCGGCTTATAATACTTTCCTAAGTATATAAAATCTTTTCTATAAATAACTAATACATATCAAGTAAGCAGTACTAACAAATAGTACTAACTTACACTAGCAGTACTAACTTAACACTAGCAATACTAACTTAACACTAGCAGTACTAACTACTTAGAATATTTTCTTGAGCAGTAGTAACTCTTCAGCAGTATTAACTTCAAGCAGTCTTTGTACTAGCAGTAGTAACTTTCACTAGCAGCATTAACTTTTATACCAGCAGTAGTAACTACTTAGTATATTTTCTTTGAAGTTCATGAGCAGCACTAACTTTAGCTGAGCAGTATTAACATAAACTTGAGCAGCAATAATTCTAACAGCGTCAAGAAGATTTTTAATCCCAACAATTCTCCCCTAAACTTGATATTCTTCTTTAAAATCATCAAGTTTCTTCATTTAAATCTTCATCAACACTAGGAGGATGCTTCCAAACACTTGTTTACTTCTTATGTTGTTTTATGATCAATTTACACAGCTCATAAGCCATTTCACTTTCATAATCAATTTGAAGCTTCTTTTCCAACATCATTGAAAGTGTAGGTGGTGTAAGAGGCTACTTCTTCTCTACCAACATGTAAATCTGCATAGACTGCATCATCAAGAAATATACTCCACAGGAGTCATACAACTTCTACTCTAACACTTTGTATCCTTGTTGATTCCCTTATACAGCATCTTCTACATGTGGTTCAAACATTATTTTCATATCATTCCATAACAGATAATCTATGCTTTCCACTGGTCTTGTTGATCCATATCTAGCTTTTACCAACTTGTACAAGTCTTCTAAATCATCCCTGTCAAAACTTTTAAGCATGTGACTAAAGACCATGTACATTTGAGACTTTCCATCAGCTTTTATTATTTGATAATAGCTTTTCTTTCCTTCTTTGTAGATCTTCCAGTTAACAACCTTGGAGACTCAACAGCCAAAGGAATAACATCAATTGTTACCTCTTCTTCATCTGGAATGATTTCCATACACTGTTTAAGCTCTGCTGTTTCTTTGTCATCATCCACCTTTTGCTTTTTTAAACTCTCTTGTATTAGCTCTTCTCCTGCTCTCTTTTATTTTCCTTCCACCAACTCTGTTCTAAAGTCTTTAAATGTATTTACCCTTTTGAATGCTATATCAAACATCTCTTGGATAGAATCAAAATCTTTCAACTTCAAATCATTAAGCTTGTATCCTTCCATGTTCTTCAGGTAAGTACACATTATCTTTTTCTATTGAGCTTTTGTTGGTGGTTTGTTTCTTTTCTCTTCTACTCTTTTAGCTAAAAAATGCTTTCTTCTTTTCTCTAAGAGTTGTTGAAATAATGTAGCCTTTTTTGCATTAGACAACTCTTCTTGTTCTTGTGCTTTCAATCTTTCAGCCAACTGATGATCAGCATCAATCTTTGCTTGAATGTCATCCCATTCTTCAATCAAAGCAATATTGGCTTCTTTTTCTTTTCTAGCTTTCTCTCTTGCAAGTCTTTCTTCTTTATCAAATTTAGCTTGTAACTTCAAAGCATCTTCTCATCAAGCATGATTTGAACTATCTTCTTCATAGGCTTCACAGGTGCTTCTATCATTATTCCTTTACCCTTGTCCTGTGATTGTTGTGAAGAAATTGTTGTTATTGTTGGTGTTGTAGATGGCTCTTGAAAAACAATCCCTTTCACCTTGGGTTTTGAAGTTTTTAATGCTTCAAGTGTTTGAGCCAAATTAATTTCTTTAGTGGTTATTGTAACAGTTGTTGCAGCAGTACTAACTTGAACAACATCAACTATTTCTTTAACAACATTTTCATTTTGCCTTACAACAAACACCTTTTCACCATTTAAAACAGTCAGATCAAACATCTCATTATCAGCATCATCTTGAACATTAACCAGGGTAATGTCTTCATCTGCGTCAATAGCATTAATGCTCCCCTGTTTAGATACATCCTTACCCAAATCTTCTTTATCACCAGAGGATTCTACCTTAGCTGTCAAACCAACTTTGAATAATCTCTTCAGCTTATGAGTTCTTGACCTACTTTTCTTTTCAAGCTTCTTGACCCTCCTTTTTCAAACTAGCAATCTCATTCTGTTGAGTGGTATTTGTCTTCTCCAAATCAAGAACTCTGGTTTGTAAATTGGTACATAGTTCCATCAATTTATTAAGTTTAAGTCTATCCTCATCACTTCGAAGTGTGTTACCTCTTGTGAGCAGTGAATCATTGGAATGTTTAGATACACTCTCAGACCTAGTTCGAGCAGTAGTATCCCCCATGGTTTCTTGGCACCTGGGACCACCACCCGAAGTAGTTCCTAAGGAACTAGATCCATTAGGTGTTTCCTTGGATCGGGTCTTAGTTATGTTACCACTGTCCTGCTCTGCTTCTAAGTTAGAAGCAGTAGTGGCAGCCCTTACCAAACTATCACCCAACTCTTTATGGACAACCTCATCTGTAACATTTTCACTAGGATCACTAGGCTAGGGTACCTAAGTGTCCTTTCTTTTAGGCTTCCTATGTTTTTTTGTCTTTTGAGGTTGAGTTGATGATTGAATAATGGTGGGTGTGTGATGAGGATCAGTTAGATTTGCTGAACCTTCATCTAATTCTGATTGGTTTTGTACCACCATTGTTGGAAATAAAGATGTTACTCTACTAGAAAAACCTTTGCCTACCCTTCTCATATTTCCAAAAATCTTCTTAGTATGAGAGGGTGCATTATAAATTCTCTTATGAGTTGGCAGCTGATATGTGAGAAATCACATATCCGTTTTATACCAAAAATGTCCCTAAAAAGATAAAATAATGCATATTATGCTTGTATATTGTACATTTTGTCTTTTGTGATGTGTAGGTACGGATATTGCAAAAATCACATGAAAAGAGCCAAAAACCGGACAAAAAACGAACACGATACGAAAAGAGTATACAAGAGCCGGATGTTTGTGAGCAAAGGTCAACAAAAGTCAACCAAAGTCAACATTGGTCAACCCATAAAAAGACAAAACCTTGAAAATACCAAAAAAAGACCCTCATTGTTAAACCATATCATCAAAATGCCCTAAAACCAATAACACCATTAGTCCTTTTCTATTAAAAGACTAACGGTCGTTAAGTCTCATATTTACCAAACCCCTTTAAAACCATGGCCCAAATCCTTTTAATATTAACCAGCCCGAGTCAACGCCCCTTTATACCCGGTCAAAACAGTTAATACCAAATGAATAAAAAGAAAAAGGCGCGAATTTTGGTTATTACTATTCATCATTATTCCCAAGTTACCCTAAGTCAAAATTAAATGGGTAAAACTCACTCTTTTCACTCATCCTACATGGCAACTAAGATTCGAGTACAAAGCTCCACATCAGCCAAGAGAAACGTCAACAAAAGCAATGATTGGTTAAGCTAACTCAAGGAATGCCACGCGTACTACAAAGAAGCACAACCAATTTGGGACTTTACACTAAAATCAGTGAAAAAGAAGCACAAAAGCTCCAAGAAAGTGGCAATCCGTGTGCCCCTTTTTCATCTAACTGCTAATATTCAAGATCCAATGATTAAAAGAGATCAATGGTCAAGATTAGAAGCTGCCAAGGAGCGTGTAAAGGACCTAGAAGCATCCTCTCTTGCCTATAAAAGGAGCTCACCTCTCACTCACAGGGATATCTAGTTTTTAGTGTAGAATTTTTAGTGTAGCTTTTAGCTTAAGTAATTTTAGCTTATTGTTTTCAAATTAATGTAATTTTCTTTTTATAAACTTGTATTCAGTTTTCAATATCAATAAAAGTTTAGTTTACATTTTGTTCAAATTTTCAATTCGTGTTTTACTTTAAAAAGCACTATAGTTTAATAAGCTCTCTATTGTTCTAATAAGCTCAATAAGCAATCATATTAACTAATAAGCTAGTAGATCACTCAGTTAAGCTCTCAAAGCTTAACTGAGCTTATAGTCACTCAAAATCCACTTCTCAAATTACCTCAGCTTACTTTTGGAAGGGAAGCCAGTAATGGAAGGGCTTCTAGGACCGATAAGCTGGAGCTTGTAGATTAGCTTGTAAAAGCATTAATATCCTTGTTTTATGTAAAGGCTTTTGTAAGTCTTCATTTTACCTTTTATAGCTTAATATTGCATCTTAGCTTATTACTAATTGTTGTATGCTTCTTGTTGTTTAGTTTAGCTTAAGTCTGCTTAAAATAGTTGATTAATACTTAATTTAGTCATTTGTTAGTTTAGATCTTTATTTTACAAGTATTTGTTATCAAACAGTTAAAAAAAACCAAAAATATTAGCATAGTTATTTAGCTTGTAGTTTTGGCTTATTTGATTATTGAAAGTTGATCATTAGGTTTGTTATAAGCTTTATAATATCTGGTATTTGAAGTTTATGCTTTATATCTCAAATTTATAAGCTTAAAAAATGGTTTTGATCAATTTAAAGGGGTGTTTGGCTAAAGGCAGTACTAACATAAGTTAGTACTGCCCATGTCCATTTGATCCTTTAAATTCATTTGAAATCTCTTTTTGAGGTTTATAAAGCTAGGATCTAAGGACTTAATAGGATAAAACGGCTTAAAGATGAAAAAGTCAAAGTACTGCCGTTATTAAAGGAACTTTAAAGGATTATTAGTTAAACGGTTGCATTAGTAATTATCATGTAACAGTTACATTAGTGATTAGTATTAATTAGTATTTGTGTCATATAAGGACTGTACACCTACTAGAGTTATCCTTACGTTTATAAAAGGATCTCTAGGAAGGCATTAGAATGACATACGAAATGACACAACAAGAAAAAGCATTAGTTAGAAGTATTAGAGATAAGTATTGTATTAGGGATCTGCAAACTTAGGCAGATTCAAGGTGTGATAATACAAATTGTTTGTTAAATCATTGTGTGTTCTTCTTGATACTGTTAACTAGTTTCTGCATAGTTGATAGTATTACATCAGTATTTCATTGTTATTGACTTGGATTTATTCAAGGAAGTAACATTCTTTACAGGCTAAAGGCTTATTATACTAAGGTATATCGATCCTACAAGCTATAAGGTGGTATAAGCTAAATTTCCATAAGGATCTGTTTGCTTATTTTTTAAAATAAGCTCAAAAATGCCCTTTAGGACTGTTTGGTAAACTGTTTTATGCTTAAGTGCTTATAGTGCTTATTTTAGCTTATGGCTTGTTATTTGAATTAAAAGTTGTTCTGATTTGCTTATTAGATTGGTGTTAAAATGAGTTTAGCTTAATTGGTTTTGTTTAGAGCTTTTTCAAGCTTCTAGGTCAATTAGAATTAGTGAAAAAGCCAAAATTTCTTTAAGTCATTTATGTCTTCTTAATAAACTGTTTTCTAGCTTATTTGAGATTTTGGAAAAAGTTTTCTTTACAAAAGTTGCTTATTGTAAGTTGATTTATTACTTTGTTCAAAACGTTTTTGAAAAATAAAAAAAAGGGAAGTAGGGAAATCAGGGGTGAGCAAGGCTCAAACCCGTGACCTCTACCCACCTCAACCCTTTTAAACGCCTCAACACACTCACACCAATCCACTGCGCCCTTGGGACTTTTACGTCTAAGGGTGCACAATTAATAAATTTAACACCTTTTTGGGTTCTTTTCTTAATAAGCACTTCGAGTGCTGTTTCTAATTTTTCTGGCTTATTCGTTTAGGCTTATTCTGAGCTTATATTTTTCCTGCATTCCTTGCATGTTAAGCAACTTTTAGGAATTTTCTTAGATTTTTAAATCATAGTTTACTATTTTCTTGCATTTATTTAGTTTAAAACTTTAAAAAATCATAAAAAATAAAATCAAAATCAAAAAAAATAAATTTCTTTTTCTAAAAATCAATTTAGGTCCATTAGCATCTAGGAAAATTAGTTTAGCCCTTTTAGGTTTATTTTTGCTAAATTTGGATTTTAGTCACGTTTTCTTTAAATCCCATTAACGTTTTTGTGTTTAATCGCTTAGTTGTTTGCTTTCCCTTATATGTTTTATTTGATTTCATTTGTAGAAATAGATAATTAATTCAAAGCCTTTAAAACCATTCAAATCATTATCCAAACAAAAACGGAGTCTCAATTCATAATTCTTGGGATATAAACGACCCGGTGAACACTTACCGGTTAAACATACGATATTTTTATGTGATTTTCCTTTTTACCTTTTTCCTAAAGGGTAATTTTGGAAGTTTTATACTTTTATATTATACGTATACTATTTGAAACGTATCAAATTTTTGGCGCCGCTGCCGGGGAATTGTGTTAAAGATTCTATCGTTTGAATTTGTCGATCGTGATTTGGAGAACCTTTCGTCTTCGAAAGTTACGTCTTTTGAAAAAGTCAAAAATAAAAATAAAATAAAATAAATAAAAAGTAAAAAATATTTTTCTTTTTCCTTTTACTATATGTAGAAGTTTAAATAAATAAATAAAATACAAAAATATTTGCTCTTCTGGATTTTTTTATTTTTATTTTGTTCTCTTAAATACTAAAATACACAAATGCAATTTAATTCTCTTACTAGAGAATTTGTGAATATTCCATTAATAAGTTCCCAATCCAAAGATTTAAAAAAGTAACCGTCTTGTGTCACTTATGAAAAAGGCGCACCTCTTTTGTGAAATAAGCTATTAGGAGGGTTGTTTCACGGAACTACGCCCCGAAGGGACAAACGTTTTTAAGGCGATTCGCTCCCACTACGTCCCCCGTTTACAAGTTTCACTTAAGGGAGTTACCCTAAGTTTGTTGATTATTCGGTGAAACAAAAATATTTTTATGTATATATTTTCTCTCCTCGTTTGTTTTGTTTAGTGCATGCGCACTAGAACTTCCCATTTTCCAAATAATTCACCCGTAACCATTCCGAGACGTCGAAATAGAAGACGTTCTCTAAACGTAGTCGAACCCGAGCTTCGTACCATCATTGAAGTTGCACCAATGGCAGATAATCGAACAATGGAAGAGCTACTCCAAGCACCCACGGAAGGGTATGGAGAAGCTATCATCATACCGGAAATTAATGCGGATCATTTTGAGATTAAGACAAATTTGCTACAATTAGTCCAAGCTAGCCCGTTTCATGGTTTTGAGAGGGACAATCCCCATACTCATATTAATAATTTCAAAAGGATTACCTCAACTTTAAAGTTTAGGGGAGTGCCGAATGATGTGATTAAACTCATGATGTTTCCATATTCACTCGAGGGGAATGCTAGGATTTGGTACGATAAAGAACCTCCTAATTCTATCTTGACTTGGGAGGATCTCCTAACCAAATTCGTGAATCAATTTTTCCCTCCCTCGAAGACCACTCACTTAAAAAATGAAATCTCTCATTTTACCCAAAAATTCGATGAGACATTTAGTGAAGCATGGGAACGATTTAAGGAAATGCTTAGAGCTTGTCCCCACCACGGATTTTCGGAGTTAACCCAAATAGACACTTTCTATAACGGTTTAAATGATAACGATCAAGATTCCTTAAATGCCGCGAAGGGTGGAAATCTTTTGAGTAAGATTACTAGAGAAGCTTTGAACATAATTGAGAATAAGTCAAAAGTTTGTTATTCACGAAACAAATCGAATGTTTCTAGGGTGAATACGAATTCTAGGGAAAATTCTAGTAAGACGGATGAGAGAATTGATAAGCTTGTGGACTAAATTTCGACCTTAGTTGAGATTGTTTCTAAGAAAGTTGTCGCTCCCGCTACGGTTAAAGCGGTTGAGGAATCTTGTGTTTATTGTGACTTGGGGTGGTGCTCATGCTTACTACAATTGTCCTAATACCGATAGCAATCAATCTAGTGTTTGTGCTGCAACGGGTACTTACAGTCAAGTAGCCCCTCCAAACCGTGTTAGTAACCACATGGCACCACCCGGTTTTGCTTCGGTATAAAATAGTCAAAATAGGTATAATCAAAATCAAGGACAAGAGAATAATTTTAATCGGGGAAATAATTTTCATGGAAATCAAGGTTTTCAAGTTCCAATTAATCATGCTCCAAAATTTCAAAATCAAGGATTTCAAAACCAACCTTTTCAAGTTCCTAATAATCAAGTTCAACAAGAGTTTTTGTCGTCACCAATATAATCACTTTCACTTCATTTCCGAAACTAGAAAATAAGATGAGAAAATATGGAAGAAGTTTAGAGAGAAGTTAGAGAGAGAAAGGTAGAGAGAAGAAA
>BQNB010077923.1:0-30694 GCA_026074375.1 Tanacetum coccineum
AAATAGGATTGACAGTTCTAACTTAATACTGGCAGTACTAACTTTGTACTGGCAGTACTAACTCCTTTAGTACTGTTGGCAGTATTAAGTCGTATGAAGATTTATTCCCAACAACAAGTACTAAGAAAAACAATGTAGAACTGAATAATAACTTCTATTAATCTGCTTAGAATGATTACATATTACTAACTAATTAGATATGATTTTGCTGTGAGATATCTTGAGGTCGTCTATCTAACTATGTCAATAGGAATCCTTTTATAGACTAAGGATAAACCCTAACTGACTTACAAATCACATACATATCTTTTCCTAGAATATCTCACACATATCTCATAAACGGTACTAACTATTTTCTACTAACAGTACTAACTATTTGATCAGTACTTACATTTTATACTGTCGGTACTAACTATAACTATCAGTACTAACTATTTGTACTGTCGGTACTAAGTTAGGAAAACATAAATCCTAACACTTTAGTTAGATAATACTGTTTTTGATTGAAAGGGCCTTCTTACAGTTGAATGTGCTAATTTTGAAAAATGTGACATTGGTTTAGCACTAAAACTATAGATTTGGGATGAGCAGTGTTAACTGTTCTGGTAATATTAAATGGTTTTAGGCTAGTTTTCATTAAAACTGCTCTTGGAACCATGTTCCTTTGAGCATTAGAGTGAAACCTGTTGGTAGTATAGTTGTAGTGCACCCTGTTATAATTATTCCCATATACCATCCTTTCCCTTTGATGGTATTTACAATGAGCTTGAATATGATCAAAACTCCCACAAACAAAACATGCTTTATTATACATCACAAAATCACTTCCTAGTTGATTGGACTTCTGTCCATTCCAGTTTCTTTGGTTCCCCCTAGGACTTTGTGATCTATACATCTCAGCATACCTAACTGACCTTTTAACTGGTTTTTCATGATTTTTAGGTTTAACAAACTCTATCTTTTTATCAACAAGAAAAACAGTTTCTTTATCAACATTAAGTGAAGACTCAACAAAGCTACTTGTGTCTTCTGATACTTGTTCTTTTACCAAAGAGTCATCAGAATTTTCCTTAGAATCATCTAATTTTTTATCACAAACAATGTTAGACTCTTGCTTACTATCCTCAGAACCGTAACTTTTAAATTCAGGGTCTTTGAATTCATCAAGACCAGAATAAGACAAATCAAGCTTTTTAGGTTGATTATAGATTAAAGGATGGGGTGGAGGAACATCACTATACCCCAAACCCTTTTTACTTTTGTCAGTTATCTGACTCCCTAACAACTTGTCTAGGCTCTTTGAGGCATTATTAAATTTCTTAATTTTAAATTTAATGCCCTCTTTTTCTTACTTAACTTTTTCAAACTCACTTTTAAGCACATTTATTTCATAGTCTTTGCAAGCTACTTCCCTTTTAAGAACTGCAACTTCTTCACTAAAAAGAACCTCATTATTTCTATATGTGATAAGTTGTTCTTCTATAATTACTAAACCTCTTTTATAAGTAGCTGCTGTAAATTTAGTTTGATTAAGCTTAACAATTAAATCACACACGTTTCTAAGAGTTTTTCATTGTTTTTGAGACAGTTTTAGAGCAAGTTTTATCATTGTATACCTCAGAGTCTGAAAACGCCATTAGAGCCATGTTTATCTGAACCTGTTCTTCTGCCATGTCACTCCAGTCAAAACCTACACCATCTATAGCCAACATTGCCTTTAAAGATGTGTCTTCATTGTTTCCTAGTGTTGTCTTGATTTCTGAACTGACCCTCTTTGTTCCTTGGTGCTCTACACTCCCTGGCAAAGTGTCCCATCTTGTGACAGTTGAAACACTCTACCTTGGATTTATCATACCCAGCAGTATCATTAGCATTAATGAAAATTTTCTTGCCTGTCCTCTGATAGTACCTCTTTGCCCTCATACTTAGCAGAGAGAGCTGCCACTTCAAATCCATTGCTTCCAGATCATCTTCATGAATTTGCTCTAAGTCCTGCTGTAGGAGATTAGAACCATTGGGATTCTCAACCATGAAAGCATACACAACATTATCACTGAAGCTAGCAGTACTAACTTGAGGACTAGCAGTGTTAACATTAGGGCTAACAGTACTAACTTCATATGCAGGTTTAGCAGTATTAACATCATTAGTACTGCTAGTGCTTGGAGCAGTCATAAAGGCCAAGTTTTGAGCACCACTACTTGCACCAACAGATTTCTTTACACTTTGTTCAACAATTTTGAAGTTGTTGTACAAATCATCGATGCTCATTGTTTCAATTTCAGCCTTATTCATCCAGACTACAACATGAGTATTCCACTCAGGGGGCAAGCTTCTCAAAAAAATTGAATTTAAGTCTTCTTGAGTGATGACTACACCCAAAATTGCAAGCCTACTAACAATCTTCTAGAGCCTGTTAAAGATAGAGTCAAGAGACTATGTGCTTGATGCACTAAAATTTTCATATTGTTGCTTCAACAGTGTCTTATGTGTTATCTTAGTGGCTTCATTGCCTCCAAATCATGTTTCGATAGCAGTAAACATTGTTTTAGCATCATTGTACTGACTGAAAGTAAGTTAATGTTCATTGGGAAGAGCCATGAGTAACAAGCTTCTAGCCTTCACATCATTCTTCTTGTTGTTCTTTTCTTCAGCAGTTACAGGTACTGACATCTTTGTAACTGAAGTACCATTCTCTTGTGCTATTTGTGGTACAGATACCCATGAGTTACCATTTTCTATGACCTCCCATAGAGCATAGTCTTGCACCTAGAAGTATTGCTTGATTCTTATCACCCACATCTCATACTTACCAAGTTTGAGTATAGGTAGCTTAGCAGTAGTGTTACTCTGTGCATATTCAAATTCCATATCTTCTAGATCAAAGTTTCAAAATACAAGGCTTTGATACCACTTGTTGATCCCACCTTGATCTTGTAAACCTTGTTGAAGGGTTAGTTGTATTGAATAGATTCAAGAAAACTATGCTAGAAACTTTGTTGATACTAAAGAGTATGGGGAATCTACTCTTTAAACTTAGAAAAATATCAATGTAATAGTAAACTATAATGCAGTAGAATGAACAATGAATATAATCAAAAAGCTTCAATATTATTATGATGAATAATACGAGTACTCTGTCTAGTACTAGGGTTTATAACCTTGAAGCTATGACTTTGTCTATCGAGGATGTGATACAACCATAACTAGGATATCCTTTTATACACCAAGGATTCCTATTACAATATAACTACATATCTACTAAACTTGCTCTAAAATATCAACATATCTTCTAATTATATAAGATATACAGAAGTATCAAATCCATACATATCACAAAACACGCGTTATAACGTCTCTTCACACGTCTTTATCTTCATGTAGTCTTCAGTCTTTATCAGCAGTATAAATCCCTTCAGTAGTGTTAAGTTTAGCACTAGTAGTACTAACTTATACCTAGCAGTACTAACATTCTTCTAGCAGTACTAACTGGTTTATACTGCCAGTTATGAACTTAAGTCGAACTAAAATAACACATTAAACTTGCAGTACTAAGTCTAATAAGTTTAATTCCTAACAGAAACTAAGATTGAAAATATCACAAACTATGCGGAATCTAGTTTGCAATACTACGAAGAACAATGAAACAGTAAAACCAAATCTTTGCTAAACTTTCAATATATTGAATACTATTTTGAATTAAAAAATAGCTATGAATGCTAAATATGATTGCTATGCAATCTATGAATACTAATATGAAAAACTAATGTAAAAACTAATATCTAGATCTATGCCTTAGGGTTCCTTTTATACACCAAGGAAACCCTAATGGGCGTACAAAACGCGTCAAGTGATCAATGCATATCTATTCCTAATATATCTTATGCATATCACTTTAGCAGTATTAACTATATAAGACTAACAATACTAACTATACTGGTAATACTAATAAAGTACTAGCAGTACTAACTAATATACCTAACAGTACTAACTACTTAGTCTGTTTTCTTCAATCTTTAGCTGCAGCATCAATTCTGAACCAGCAGTAGTAAATTAGCACCAATAGTAGTAACTTATAATTCCTAACAATCCTCCCCTAAACTTGATATTTACTTATCAATCATCAAGTTTCTTCACTGTAAGCTCCATTAACACTAGGAGGATGTATCCAAACACTTTAATACTCTTCAAGTAATGATTTGATGAACTTGATAAGCTCAAATGCCATAGTACTTTCTTCTTCAACTTCTAACTGCAAGTTTAGCATCTTCTCCAGTAATTCCTTGATCAGAGGGTACTTCTTCTCCACTAGCATGTTAATTTCCATGTGTGTACCATCTATAAACAGAGTGTAAACTCTATAACTTTCATACAATTTCCATCTTAGCAATTTCCAATCTAGTTGATTCATCCATAGTTCATCTTTTTTATCTGGGTTAAATATCATCCTTAGATCTCCCCAAAGCAACAAATCATGTCCTTCAAGAGGATGATCTATAAACCCATTTCTAACTAACCTGATAGATCATTTCAAGTCTTTTCCTGTCAAGTCTTTCTTAAGAAGGCTTGTGTTTTCTCCATGATAGCATGAACTTCCATTAGCTCTGGTTAATTTGTAAACATACATGTCTTTTGCTTCCATCTTTCCCTGCAACTGATATTCCCAATTCACAATAGGAAATTTTCTGGATAGTGGCTCATAGTCCACTTCACTGTCATCATTAGAAATTATCTTTAAACTTAACCTAATTTTTTTCTTCTCCTTCTCATACTCTGTTGCTTCTTCTTCTGTAACATCCTTTGCAGATTTCATCACTTTTAGTTTCTTGGGTGACTTTTGTGTTGCATATGATCCTCTAACTCTTTCCAATCTTTTACTTGGCTTTTGATCTTCTTTCTCTGAATCCATTGGTGTAAAATCTTGAATCCTTTTTTGCTGTCTTTCATACAACCCCTGGATTTCTTGATAAGACTTTCCTTTCAGCTGACTATGTTTGTAACCACCCATGTTCTTTAGATAAGTCATCATTAGATTCCTAAACTGTGTTTTAGTAGGTGGATTGTTTCTGATTGCCTCTGCTCTTTCTGCTACTAACTGTTTCTTTCTCATTTCAAAAAGTCTGTCCGAATAACCTGGCCCTTTCATCAATTGTAATACTTCTCTTTTACTCTTGTTCATCTTGTGTCAATCTAGCAGCCAGTCGCCATAATCAACCATCTATCCTTACCTGCACACTCATTAACCATTTCACATAGCAACCTAGAAGGCCTCTTCTTCTTGTCTTTCCTCTTTCAACCTGAGTTCTTCATCCAATTCTGCTTGAAGTCTTAAGGCTACTTTAGCATCTCTTTCTATCTGTGCATCACCTTGAACCTTTTTCTGTTGCTTCTCCACAGATGCATCCTTGTTGAATAACTTTACCTTGTCTTTAGGATAATGGTTGGAAATGGTTTGAAGTGGTAGTTATTGATCAACATCCTAGAAGAGTCTTCTACATCTTTAATAACAACTCCTTTCTCCTTAGCTTTCTCTTCCTTCATCTTTATCAAAGTCTGAGCCATAGCCATAGTAACATCCTCATCATCAAAGACTGTTGTTGTTGTAGGAGGAGTCCTTGGTGTAGTAGTACTAACAGTTTCAGGAACACTGGTAGTACTAACTCCTAGTATTAACTGCTTTTTCAGTATCAAGAACTTCTGTGTCACCACTTCCTTTCACCACTTCTGTATCATCAGCACTAATCTTTCCTTGGTTCTCTGCATCTTTCTCTTGAACAAAAGCCATTCCTTTATCCACTAAGAATCATCAATATCATACAAAATGCATCTTCTCCAAACTATAACTGAGTCTTTTAAATGTTTACTCCCCTTTTTGGATACTCCATCTTACCCAAACTCTTCTCCTTCTAGAGGAACCAAATCTGAATGGATGATTCTTGAGGATTCTTGATCTTTGTCTTTGTTCCAACTTAGTGACTCTCCTCTTTAAACTATAAACTCCGTTGCTGACATCTTTACTTTCTCTAGATCAAAAACCCTGTCAGATAGCTTGGTAACCAGATCCATCAATTCATTGAGTTCAAGGCTACCCTCATCACTTCCAGGCATGTTTAACTCTGGGAGAGGTGATCATAGGTGTGTTTGGTACATTATCCGTCAATTTAATTTGATGTTCCATGTTGTCCTCACCACTTCCATGTGTGTGACCTCTTAAAAGAGGTGGATTACTGGACACGTTAGATACACCCTCAGACCTAGTCTGAGCTTGCATACCCCCCATGATCTCTAGGATGCCCTAAGTACCACTACCTGAAAACCAATTCTAAGAAAAATGGCTCATTTAAGTGTTGTCTGAATTGAGTCTTATTGGATTTTACAACTACCACTAGCCTGCTCTGCCTCTAAGCTAGAAGCAGTAGTGGCAGCCCTTTTCACACTATCAAACATCTCCTCATTGATAGCCTCATCACCAACCTTATTAGGGGAACCACCAGACTGAGGTACCTTGGTGTTCCGACCTCTTTTGGTTCTCCTATATGTGTTTGGGTCTTTTGGTGGTTATGATGCAGCAGCAGTAGTAACTTGAGATAGAACTTCTGGAGGAGCAGTAGAAGGTATGGGTTGAGGTTCAGGGGGTTGCTCTGAACCTTCACCAACTACTACTGGAGGAACCAACATATTTTGAAACAATGGTGTTACTCTGCCTGAAAATCCTTTTCCTGGTTTCCTCATATTTGTAAAAACCTTTTTAGTAAGTTTAGGTGTTTCATGAATATCATTAAAAGGTATTACCAAATTTGGAAGTTGAATATTCAAAAACAATTACAAAAACCTTGGATACATTAAAAACTTATTTGGATCTAAGTTCCTTAACATACCATCAAAAATCAATTTAGAAAAATTAAACTTTTGACCTTTTGCTAAACAAATAACTGTAGAAGCCAAATTTGTAGAAAACTGATCGCATGAAGTAGATTTTGAATCTTAGCATGAAGGAGGTAATGTATGAGGTACTTCCACTGAGGAGAAAATAAACCTTTGTAAAAAGTTAATTTATTAGAAGCTGGTTCATATCCCATCAGTGCAAGGTTTTCAAAAATTTCATTAGTTGTTAGGCAAGCAGTACCATCCTCATCATTTATTTGAAGATCCTCGCCTACTAATGATTCTGATACTACCACAAGCCATGTCATCAACATTGGCATGTAAATGCATCTTGAATTGATTGTTTTGAGACTAGCAAATGTTCTAGAACTGTTTAATGTATAAGTCATAGATATTGGACTTACATTGAGAGCAAAATTGATCAGAACAGATTAATAATTTCCCAATATCTGATGAAAGTCAGCATTCTCCTCAGTCTTTTCCAAATAAGCAACCATGTTATGATGTTTGACAAATGCAAGATCAACCATTGCTAATGATTTTAGTTGGTCGCAAGAAAAATTAATTATGGTTTTGAAATTTAGAGCGTAAGAGAGGAAAATAGTTGAGATTAAATTGTGATTGAGAATGGGTTTTATAGAGTTTAGGAAACCTATTGATGAAGAAACTTTTATAATTATACATTAGACCCCTAGCAGTACTTCCTCTAACGATAACCCAGCAATACTAAGTTTGCCTGGCAGCACTAACTCTATGCCTGACAGTACTAACTTTTGCCTAGCAGCATAAAGCAAGCCTGGCAGCACTAACTAACTTCTTACAATGTTTAACCCTTAACACCGGTCCAAAGAGCATCTTTAACCTAATACATCCATCAAAACCATCTTTAAACACTTGTGAGCAACACTAACCAATCCTAGTAGTATAAACATTTTGTACGAGCAGTACAAAGTTTCTTCAAGTAGTGAAAGCTAAGCCCAATAGTATTAAGTAACTAATCATCATATTTACCTTCCAACATCAATCCAAATAGCACTTGTGTATAATCCACTACACTTATACACCATTAACCTCCCCTGAAACCATGCAGCTACAAATTTAGAAGTCCAATGCTAGCGATTAAATAGTTGAACCTGGTAACATCAAATCCCTTTATCAATAAATCAGCTACATTATGGTCTATATGGATTTTTAAGCAACCTGAATATCTCTTCTCATAAGAAATAACCTGTAAAATGGTGCCTAATCTCTATGTGCTATGGTTTTTTAGAGAGTGAAACACTGGATTTCTTCACAATACAAATATGCTTACATAATCAATGTAAAGTCTTGGTATTCAAGAATTTGAATCCATAATTAAGCATTTATGATTTTGAATCCATAACACCTGTCCATAGCAATTTGCAGCAGCAACATATTCTGCTTCAGTAGTGGAGTTTGCAACTATTGTTTGCTTTTTACATTGCCATGAAATTAATCGTCTTGCCAAAGAAATTGACAACCTCTCTATCCAGTTTGTGGGGTTTCCTGTCAAGATAGCACCAATCAAGACCACATCCTGAAATAGGCTATCCAAGTCAAATGATGAATCTCTAGGATACCAAAGGCCTAATTTAGGTTGACCTTTCAAGTATCTAAAGATCCTCTTCACAGCATTCCAGATGGTGTAGTAGAGTATGTGTAGATCAGGAGGGACCCTGTAGGGAGTGCGGGCGTCGGGAGGCGCGGGGCGGGCAATCACTGGGGGCAAGACGCTGTTGAGAAGGGTGTAGTCGATGTGAACACTTATCTGATATGAGGTTCAGTATTATAGAAGTGGCTAAGTTATTGCTGGATTTGGGATATGGAGATGCAACAGATACAAAACTGATAGTCTGCTGATCAGAAGGTTCATTTGATCTGTATAAATGAACATCACACTATCAGCTTCTTCATCCTTGACCAATGCCTTGTTAGGTTCCATAGGAGTGCTTGCTGTCTTCACAGTGGCAAAATCAAACTTCTTCAATATTTCAGCCACATATTTGTCTTGGCTAATGAAGATTCCATCCCCTTCTATTGTACTTGCAATCCTAAGAAGAAAGTGAGTTCCCCCATAGAACTCATCTGGAATCTTTTGTGCATCAAACCTTCAAACTCATCACATAAAGACTTAAATATTCTTAGTGGAGCCAAGATGATATCATTATTATATTCAACATACACTTGTACAAACATTATATTACCTTGAGAGTCCTTCTTGTGATTGTAAACAAGAGTCATAAGGTCTATATAGAGTTCGGCAGCTTCTACGAAATCGCGAAGTGTATAGATGTAGGGATGTGATGGTGTAGACAGAGGTGTGCCAGGAAGCCGCGGTCAGGCGGTAGGGAGTCGGATCTATCGAGGTGATAGATCTCTCTAGTGGCGGAGGCGGAACGCAGACGTCGTCTTGTTATGGGGGATCTGTTAACGTTCTTGACAATTGCGCAGTTTCTTTGATAGAGATATCATTTGACGGGCTTTTGGTAAGATAGCTATCTCAGAAAACCTGAGTAGACAGAGGAGAGGGTGAAACACAGGGTACTTGCCAAACATATCCTCCTTCCTCAGATCTCACATTCTCACTGACCTCACTTTATTCCTTCTTTGCGAATATTTACACCTGAGGCATCTAGACTTATATCATCCATCACACATCTACCCTTGGTACCAACACAACACAAAAATGAACCAACACATAAATGATGCTAGCCTAAAAACTAAAACAAGCATACCTGTAGTTGAGCATATATCCTAGCAACAGGAGCAAAAATCTCATCATAATTAATGCCTTCTTCTTGGGTGTAACATTGTGCAACCAGTCTTGCCTTGTTTCTAATGACAACTCCTCCCTCATCTTTATTGTTTCTAAAGACCCATTTGGTTCCAATGGCCCTCTTGCCATTAGGTAGATTAACCAGTGTCCCAAACTTCTATAAGTTGAAATATATGTAAGAAGCTCCTCTAGCATTGGCTTCTAACCAGCTTGGATCTTCTAGAGCTGAATCACTTCTGGGTTCTATTTGTGAGAGCGAAAACAGGCAAATAGTCAGTTTTGATAATCTTTGTGATTTTATTCTCCCCTCTGTCTTTTGAAGTGTAAGTAGACCAAAGCAAATGTTGTTCAGAAACTTGGTCATCCATCTTGTTTGAGTTGATAAATTTATGTCTCCAATGATCTGTCTATAGATGATCCTGTGAATTCTGGTTTGGAATGGACTGACTTCATGGTGGTATTCCAAGTTGTTTAAGGTCACCTCTGCCCCCACTTCTCACTCATCAATAGGCAATCATCAAATAAGCTAGTGTTTTCCAAAAATTTCATACTTTAATCATTAGGACTAGGAATGGCAGTATTAATATTTGTACTACCAGTATTAATGATGTTTCTCACTAGCAAGTACTTAATACTTTGCCCAACAGTACTAAACAATGGACTAGCTGTAACTAACACTGTTAGTGTATTTAGCCTAACCTTGCTTTCTTTAAACCTAGCAAACTATCCAATTCAGTTCTGACATCATGCACATGCTGGTCATTTTCTTTATTTGAAGCTCTTCCTTCCTTTTCTTGACCATTTCTTTGACTTACATGATCATCTCCTTTGTCTGGTACCTTATCAGCATCCTTATCATTTGTGCTCTAAGTACTTAAAGAGAGTTGAGAATTAGAAAGCATGAGTGGTAGCAGTATGTATTCATTATCAGATGCTTTCTCCTATTCATCTTGCCATGCATTAACATTTCTCTATACCTGCATCATCATTAGTTTGATTTCATGCAGTAATTGGCTCATAATTCATAGATTTTTCAGAGAATCAATAACAACGAGCCATCTTAGACCACTCCCTGCAACATGGGGTTTGGTTTCAAGAAAATTTAGATATGCAGGTTCTCCACTACCTTCCAGATTCTAGAGTTAAATACCCAAAAAAGCCTGCCTATTTATAGAATAACTAACCAAGAACCCCTCAATCAGCCTTCCTACAAATTTACCCTAGGGGAATCTAAGGTATTAAGCATAGTCAAAAGCCAAACCCAAAAGGGTCACATAAAGCTTATACAAGGTGTCTACCAAGTAATAGTTCATAAGGTAGATCTTGTTGTGAGGCTTATAGTCACTAAACCCTATTCTGAACATAACAATGCAGTCTTAACTGCTTTGCCTAAACATGTAGTAGGTAATAATGGACGTCGCTAGCAATAAATTCCTAGTAGCCTCTATTTAGAAGTCCTATTCTTTCTTTCAGCAACTCTATTTTGTTGAGGAGTTCTGGCAACACTAAACTCTCTCTTAATCCCCTTTCATCCCACAAAACATATTTCATGTCCATTATTCTTAAACTCATTCCATGTGTCCCACATCTAGATTTAGCCTTATGATTTATTTGAATTTCTATCCATTTATAAAATATTTTTTAAGATCCTACTAGTCTCATAACCTTAGTAACCAAAAGAAACACAACTAAAATCTACTATAGTCATCAGTGAAAACAAGGCAATATATCTTGTGATTGATACTCCTTACAAATGTTGGCCCAAATAAGTCCATATGCAACATTTATAAGAGATGGCTGATAGAGCTTACAAGCTTGGTCTTACAAGAGGCACTTGTGATGGTTATATCCCACTGAAAAGCAACCCAACAAGAATGGCCATTTTCCAAAAGCTTATAAAGGAAGCCTCTAACAAGGTTTCCCCCCTCACAAGTTTGTTCATAGTTTTAAAGTTTACATGACCAAGCCTCCTATGCCATAAATTAGACTCATATATTGTAGCTTTTGCAAATAAACAAGTCAAACCTCCTAAAGGAACAACATTCTTTAGATCAAACTGTACATTTAGTTTCTGTCTGGGAACTTTAAGCAAGACTTGACTTTCATCAAGTAGCTTAAAGTCAGGAGATAGAACAAGACATTCAGTCTTAGTGAAAAGAACATTGTTTTTCTTGTCACATATTTGTGAGATAGAGAAAAGATTAAACTTAAGTTCCTTTACAAAGTATACATCTTCAAAGTCTAATTTCCCAGTCCTAATTTTACCTTTTCTAGTAATTTTACCACCTTTTTTTTTTTTAGAATTCCAGCAAATGCAACAAATCCTCCTCAACCGTCTTGATAATCTGTTAGTAAGAACTATGTTTCCCAGTCAATATTCCTAGAGCAACTACTATCAAGAAACCTTTGATATCCTGTAAAGCATATAGGTGGATTACCCTGTACTCAAAATAAGAGAATTAGTTTATCTTGGGGACCCAAGCCATCACTGACTTGAGTCTGCCTTGAGGATCAACATAGTCAAATCTTTTAGGCATGTATGATCCACTGTCTTTGGAGATATGGTCAATTACTTTTCCTGTTGGTCTCCAAAACCAGCATGCTGAGGACTTAACAATATTTTCCTCATGTCCCTGAACAACACTAACTATTGCTTTTGTCCTAGCAGTAGTTACATTATTTACCTTATCAGTATTAACTTTTTCTTTAAAATCACTGTTTTTAGGTGTTGTTCTTTGATAAAAAGTCCTCTTAACTGATGAATGTGACTTATGAAAAACATTTGAACTTGGTTTTGCACCATTTATAGTTGGTCTAGATGCAGCAGTATTAATATATCTGGCAGTACTATTTGATACTGCTGCTCTTGGAGAGCTTTGCTTAGCAGCATTAACTGGCACTAGTTCAGACTTTGTTGCAACTGCTGTTGGAACAAAATTTCTTTTAGGATGTGGGTGAGTCAATTTGTTTTGGTGGTTCACCCTCTAAGCATTATTCCATATTGGTCTAACTTCCCTTTGACCAGTAACCCTTCCCTTATTATTTAACACAGATTTTCCAACCATTTTATTCTCATAAAAGTTATAGTCCTTGATTAAATGGTTAAGACTTCCACATATAAAACAAGCTTTCTTATTGAACTTAAAATCATTCCCTAGTTTCTAAGTCATTATTCCATTCCAATTTCTTTTATCAACCCTAGGACTCTGACTTTTCCAAGGGTTTTTGGCTTGCCTATATGTGTGTTGTTCAATAACAGATTTCCTAGTATTTTTATCTGATTTAACAAAATTAATTTTAGCATAACTAGGTTTATTCTATTCAAATGAAGGTATAATCACACAATCATCATCACTATTAGACTCCCACTCTTCAATGATAAGAGGACTAGGCCTAACATCTTTAGGTTGTTCCAAACTATCCTTACTAGAATTAGATGCAGTTGATTCGATTCTAGGCACACTAGAGATAGTTTCACTCACATTAGTCTTATAGACATAATCATCTAATCCAGCAAAGGATAAGTCAGGTCTTGAGGGCATGTAGTTCCCAGTGTAGGGAAGGGTAACTGCATGATATCCCTCAACCTTCTTAAACCTATCATTTACTTGATTATTTTCCTCTACAATCTCATTTACACTACTATTAGATGCACTTTTAAATTCTTCACTTTTATTCAGATGAAAATCATGCCATTCATTTTCATTCATTTGACTGTTACCAAACTAGTTATTAACACTTATTTACGTGTTTATCAGTTTAGTTAGCTTCATAGATGATGTTTCAAACTTTTCTAATTTTAGTTTTAAATTGTCTTTTTCTCTTAAAGCCTTTGTTAACTGATTTTTAAGCTCTATTATAGAATTATCTCTTACCTTAACACCATATTTCAGAAATGGAATGTCTTCCTCATAAACAGCTTCATTTTTTTTATGAACAACAATTTTAGTTTCTAATAATTCTAAGCCTAATTGATAACCAATAATTTCTAGATTATATTTTTTAAGAGCATCACGTTGTTGATCATACTGTTTTTGAAGAGTTTCATATGATTTTAAGCAATCTTTAGAGCAAGTATGTACCTCAGAGTCTGAACTTGATGAACTGGATGAACCTGAAGACAAATGGGCCATTAGAGCAAAGTCTGTGGGTCCTTCTTCAGCTTGATAGCTCCAATCATAACCACCTATCCCATCTTGAACAACCAAGGCATTTGCAGGAGTCTCTACTGGTACAATCCTTCTTGGAGCATCTCCATTTCTATTCCCTTGATTCCTTGGTGCCCTGCATTCTCTAGCAAAGTGACCTCTCCTGTGGCAGTTGTAACATTCAACCTTTGTCTTATCAAAGCCAACAGTTTCTTTGCCATTGAAATTCAGATTCCTTCCTGTCTTCTTTAAGAATCTCTTCACCCTTATGGTAAGCATGGCCACCTGCCATTTGAGATCCATCTCTTCAAGATCATCAGTATCAATCTACTCCAGATCTTCATTGTCCAACTATGGACTATTAGATTGATTGACAAAGAAGGAAAACATGAAATCATCAACATAGGTTGAGGAAGAACCTTGTCCCTTTGACCTAGCAGCAGGAACATCATGAGCAATATTAACTGCTTCATTAGTACTGCTAGTATCATCTGAGGATACAAAAGCCACATTCTAAGAGTTTGAGCTTGAGCTTGATTGGTTTTTAATCTCAGCTTCATACACCTTCAAGTTGTTGTACAAATCGTCCATGCTCAACTCATCTAGATTAGCTTTGTTACGCATGATCAAGGCAATATTGTTCCAAGCTGATGGTAGAATTCTTAGCAACTTAAGATTTACATCTTCCTGGGAGATAACTTCACCTTGAATTTCCAATTGGCTGATGAGTTTCTGAAACCTATCATAGGTTTTATCCAGTCCTTCAAATCTTGATGTAGTAAAATTCTCGTATTGCTGCTTTAGAATGGTTTTTTGCATTTTCTTTGATTCTTTGTTGCCTCCAAACTTGGCCTTGATTGCTTCCCATAAGGTCTTTTCATCCTTGATTCCATGAAACTTCAATAGGTGCTCATCAGGAATGGCCAACAACAGAGTGCTTTTTGCTTTCAATTCATTCTTTCTTGCTAGCTTTTGTTCAACAGTTTTGGGAAGAATGGGACCTTCAGTACTAGCAGATGCAATAGCAGGTGCATCACCATTCATAATAACCTCCCAAAGAGCATAATCAGTGTGAGTAAGATATTGCTCCATTCTCATGCTCCATAGATCATAGTCTCCTGTTTTGAGTATAGGAAGTTTTAGTGCAGACACTGTTTGGGTAGTTTCTGACTATGATTCCATCTTCTCTTTGATTATGAGATCTTGTGTAGATATAGTGTTCTTCTTATTCAAAGTTTCTCAACAAGCTCTGATACCACTTGTTGATCCCTTCTTGATAGATCTTAATTAGCTTGTTAAAGCTTAGTTATATTGGATAGATCCAAGACAACTATAGTAGAAACTAAGATTGAGAATATCACAAACTATGCGGAATCTAGTTTGCAATACTAAGAAGAACAATGAAATAGTAAAACAAGATCTTTACTAAACTTTTAATATATTGAATACTATTTTGAATTACAAAATAGCTATGGATACTAACTATGATTGCTATGCAAACTATGAATACTAATATGAAAACTGATATCTAGATATATGCCTTAGAGTTCCTTTTATACACCAAGGAAACCCTAATGGGCTTACAAAAACGCGTCAAGTGATCATGCATATCTATTCCTAATATAACTCATGCATATCACTTTAGCAGTACTAACTATATAACAAACAATACTAACTAACAGTACTAATAAACTGGCAGTACTAACAATTTGTACTGGCAGTACTAACTAAGCTTGACAGTACTAAGTCTTCTCATGGCAGTACTAAGTTGAACCAGCAGTACAAAGTTGTAGAGGCCCTTAATTCCCAACAAGACTTTTACCCGATGGTATCTGTTAGGTTTTAGAAGACTTTACAACTTACTGTTGCTGGTTCAACATTAGTGCTGCTAGTGAAGATCTAGTGCTGCTGAGAAAGATTGAAGAAAACATACTAAGTCTTTAGTGCTGTTAAGTGTATAGTTAGTACTGCCAGTACATTGTTAGTACTGTTAGTAGTAAGTTAGTGCTGCTAGCATATAATAGTTAGTGTTGTTAGGAGATATGCATGAGTTAAATTAGGAATAGATATGCATTATCTCCTCACGCGTTTTGTAAGCCCATTAGGATTTTCCTTGGTGTATAAAAGGAACCCTAGGCATAGTCAATAGATATAGATCAATAGAGATCAATTAGCAATCATAGCTTGTAACCTAGTACGATTCAAGTTATAATATAAAGTGTGAGTTTGATAGAAGATCTTTTGTGTTTTCTTAATATTGTTCTTCTTAGCATTGTTGATTAGTTTCCGCATAATCAATAGTGTTCAATCAGTGTTTCATTATTATTGCTTTGGATTTATCTAAAATAACAAACCATTTGCAAGCTAAAGGTTCAAGATTAATTCAATAAGGGATCCAACAAGTGGTATCAGAGCTTGTGTTGAAACTCTGAATAAGAAGAACTCTATTATTTGAAGCAGATTTACAATCAAACCAGTAAGATGGCAGAACAAGACTCTCCTCCACCAACCATAACAGCAATGAAAATCCCTATCATCAAGAAGGGAGAATATGATATTTGGAGCATGAGAATGCGACAATATATCTGCCACACAGATCATAACCTATGGGATATAATTGTCGATGGAGATCTCCAAGAAGAGGCTGCACCAGCAGGAGAACAATCTAGTCCTCCTGCTCCTAAGACTGCCAAACAACTGACTGCCAAAAGGAATCAGGAAAGGGTTAAGAGCATCTTGCTGTTAGCAATACCTGATGAATATCTCCTTAAGTTTCATAATGTTCCAGATGCTAAATCTCTCTGGGCTGCAATCAAATCAAGGTTTGGAGGAAATGATGAATCCAAAAAGATGCAGAGGAATGTTTTAAAACATCAGTTTGAAAACTTTACCACTGCACCAAATGAAAGTCTGGATAAGGCTTATGATAGGTTCCAAAAACTCATAAGTCAATTGGAGGTTCATGCTGCTCCAGTATCAAAGGAAGATATCAATCAAAAGTTTCTAAGAAGTCTTCCTCCTTCATGGAGTCAAATTGCTTTAATCATGAGAAATAAGCCAGACATAGACCAGACTGATATTGATGATCTCTACAACAACCTTAGGGTCTATGAAGATGAGATGAAAAGGTCTTCAAGTTCCACATCTAATTCTCAGAACTTGGCTTTTCTTTCTTCTGAGAATACAAGCAGCACTAATGAAGTTAGTACTGCCAGTGGAAATTTTGGAGTTAATACTGCTGGAGGAACTAGCTCAACAAATCAGGTTTCATCTACTCCAGGTGCTGATGAAGTAGTATGCTCTTTCTTTGCACAACAGACAACGAGTCCTCCACTTGATAATGAGGATTTGCAGCAGATTGATCAAGATGACTTGGAAGAATTGGATATTAGATGGCAAGTAGCCATGTTGACTGTTAGGGTGCAGAGATTCATTCAGAAGACAGGAAGGAACTTGGATTTCAAAGGAAAACAACTTGTTACCTTTGATAAGTCACAAGTTGAGTGCTACAACTGTCACAGGAAAGGGCACTTTGCTAAGGAATGCAAATTAGGATGGAACCAAGGGAAAAGATCTTATGGTGATAATGGCAGGAGGAATGCAACTACAAATGAACCATCCTCACAAGCACTGGTAGCTCAAGATGGTCTAGGAGGATATGACTGGAGCAATGATTTTGATGAACCAGTTAATTATGCTTTGATGACCATCTCCTCCTCAAGCTCATCAAGTTCTTCTGACAATGAGGTACAAAACTGTTCTAAACAATGTCTTGAATCTTTTAAAACTCTTCAAAAGAACTATGATAGTGAAAGAGAAAAACATAGCAGAGCCAGACTAGAAATTCAGGGTTATGAGTTAGCCTTAGAATCTCTAGAATCTAGAATTCTTGGACATGAAAAGAATGAACTGGCATGGTGTGAAAAATATGAGTTTTAAAACTATGAGCTTAAGTGCAAAGAAATAAAAATCAACAACCTTAAAATGGAACTAGAAAAAGTTGTTAAGGAAAGAGATGAGTTGAAAGTTAAGATAGAAAAATGGGAAGAATCATCAAAGGGTCTTAACAAATTACTCAACAGTCAAATAAGTGCTAAAGATAAAAATGGTTTAGGATATGGCACACAATTGGATGAAATGAGTAACAAATCTGAAACTGATAGTGAGATTAGTATGAGTGTTTTTAAGGTCAGATCAAGTGATGAAGAAATCATACTAGCAAATGATAGGTTCTCCAAAGTAGATGGGTATAATGTTGTTCCCCCCCCTATAACAGGGAACTTCCTAACCCCAAGAGCTGACGTATCATTTGCAGGTTTAGATGAATATGCCATTAGAAAGAAAATCATTGAGTCAAAAACAACTGAGCTTAATACTGATACTAGTAAATCTAAAACAAGTGAGACTGTAGGTAAAACAAATGAAGTAAACATAGAAAAACCTAAGTCAGCCCATGAATCAGTTGTGCCTAAACTAAAGATTAACAGAGACAAAGTCATCATTGAGGATTGGTACTCAGATGATGAGGATGATGTGTCTGAAGTAAACACAGTTAGTCCTGTTAAGACAAATGAGACTCAAACAGTTAAAACTCAAGTTGATAAAATTGGTCAAATTTCTCAGAAAGAAGGAATTGGATTTAAGAAAATAAAAGCTTGCTTTGTCAGTAAAAGTACTGACCATTTGATCAAAGATTGTGATTTTTATGCCAAAAGGAGTCTAGAACCTAAGCTGAAAACTGTAGTCAATACTGGTCAAAGGGTGGTCAAACCAATATAGGATAATGCTAAAAGGGTAAATCACCAAAAAATTTCAAATGAATTGAAATACCCTCAGGCAAAAAGGACTTTTGTCCCATTAGGAGTACTAACCAGGACAGGCTTGGTTAATCCTGTTAGGACAAATGGGAAAAGAGCAGTACATATTGTTAGTACTGCTAGGCCTATTAGTACTGCTAGGCTTGTTAGTACTGCTAGGCCATTTGCCCCAAAAATAGCACAAACTGGTAGTGCTATTAGACCAATTTACCCAAGAATGGACAATGTAAGACTAGGAGCCTCATATTCACTAATCAAGAGGTCTTACTACACAAAACCAGCTTTTAGATCCATAAACTTAAAACAAGATGTTAAAACTTCTGGGGTTAAAAATATGACTACTGCTGGGATAAGAGCAATAGTTAATACTGGTAAGGGTAAGATGAATAATGATCTTAAGAAGTCAAGGTGGGTTTGGAGGCCTAAGGGAAATTACATGGATCATGAGTTCAAAGAAAAGGATCTTTCATACTCAAGAAGTTTGAGTATGTTGACCCAAAAGGGATATCCAAGTCTATAGTGACTTGGATCCCTAAGAGATACTGATTTCTCTTACTTTTTGTGCAGGGCAATCCAGAGATCTGTTTACAGGATCATGCAGTGGTGGATAGTGGTTGCTCTAGCCATATGACTGGCAACAAAGCTTATCTTTCAGATTATGAAGATTACAATGGAGGCTTTGTGGCTTTTGGAAGTGATCCCAAAGGAGGTAAAATAACGGGTAAAGGTAAAATCAGAACTGCTAATTTAGACTTTGATGATGTCTATTTTGTAGATGAACTTAAGTTTAACCTTTTCTCTGTCTCACAAATGTGTGACAAGAAAAACAGTGTCCTCTTTACTGACACTGAATGCCTTATTCTGTCTCCTAGCTTTAAGCTTCTTGATGAAAATCAAGTTGTACTTAGAGCTCCTAGACAGAATGGTGTGTACAGTTTGGATTTAAAGAACATTGTTCCTTCTGGAGGTATAACTTGTTTATATGCAAATGCAACAACAGATGAGTCTAAATTGTGGCACAGGAGATTAGGTCATGTGAATTTCAAAAATATAAACAAACTTGTTAAGGGACACCTAGTTAGAGGCCTACCTTCCAAAGTTTTTGTGAATGACCACACTTGTGTTGCCTGCAAGAAGGGTAAGCAACATAAGGCCTCCTGTAAGGCCAAGTTAGAAAGAACCATCAGAAAGCCCTTAGAATTACTTCATATGGACTTATTTGGACCTGTCTCAGTAGAAAGTATTAATAAGAAAAAGTACTGTTTGGTTGTGACTGATGATTTCAGCAGATTTAGTTGGGTATTTTTCTTAGCTACTAAGGATGAAACAAATGAGATCCTTTATAAATTTATCACAGGCTTAGAAAACCAATTGAACCATAAAGTTAAAATCATTAGAAGTGATCATGGGACAGAATTTAAGAACCATGCTATGAATGAATTCTGTGCTAAGAAAGGGATAAAAAGGGAGTTTAGTGTGGCTAGAACTCCACAGCAAAATGGTGTTGCAGAAAGAAAAAATAGGACCCTAATTGAGGCTGCTAGAACTATGCTAGCAGACTCACTTTTACCTATCCCGTTTTGGGCAGAGGCAGTAAATACTGCCTGCTAGGTACTGAATTCTGGGTATTAGTGACAACCTTCCAAAATAAACACTCTCTTATGAACTATTAATAGGTAACTCATCCTAGTATTTGTTTTCACAAGACCTTTTGGTGCCCCTTTGACACCATTTTAAAACACCTTAGATTCCTTGGGCAAATTTGATAGGAAATCTGATGATGGTTACTTTGTTGGATACTCTACAATAGTAAAAGCCTTTAGGTTTACAACAAAAGGACAAAAAGGGTAGAAGAGAATCTGCACATCAATTTTCATGAAGATCAACCAAATGTGACAGGAACTAGTCCTAATTAGATGTTTGATCTTGATTTTCTCACCAATTCAATGAACTATATTCCTGTTAGTGTAGAAAATCATGTTAATGTGGATGCATGGTATGTGCTTAATTACACATACCTTTTACCTTTAAAAACGAGCTAAAATAACCAAAAACGGACTTAAAATGCCAAATATACGCTTGTTTTGCTAATTGTGTTGTGCAGGAACGGATAACCAAGAAAAGGACGAAAAACAAAGCCAAAACGACAAAACCAGACTCGGAATGGAAAAGACTGTGAAAGACAAAGCCAAATCAAAGCCGGAAAGTCAATCAAGTCAAAAAGTCAACAGAAAAGTCAACTGGTCAAAGTCAAAGTCAACCCAAGTCAACCCCGAGGTCAAAGTCAAAAAAAATATAAGTTCAGGGACTGAAATTGTCAATCCCTAAACTTATATATAAAGAAGAAAAGAGGAAAAGAGAAGACAAGGGCTGATTTTGTTATTTACTCAAAGTAACAAGTGGGGGGGCAAAACTGCCAATCCCCCTAACTTGTACACCACAAGGACTATGGGTGCAAAGAGTTATATAACTCTTGGGGACTTGTTTTGCCAAGTCCCCAAAAGTTATATAACCACAGGGACGAATTGTGCAAAGCCTCAAGTAACACCAGAGGGTCCTTTTTTGCCAAAGTTCTCAATACTTATACTCTGTACAACTCCCAACTTCTTTTCCAGCTTCCTTTTTCCCTACATTAACATAAACTTCAAGGGTTGTTTAACCAGTTTTACCCAATGTAAACCTTCACCACCTCATCATGGATAATTCAAATTTCCCCCTCATACCACCACCTTTCCCAGCAAACAAAGGTGCCAACTTGGCAATCCCACACCCCCAAAAGGAACCTTTTTCGGCGACTAAGATTGATTTTGTAAGATGATGGGCCAAGATTATAGAGGTTTAAACCTCTCACAAATACATAACTCACCTGTGTTGTGTGTCTACAATACAAGCTCAACTAGAAGAAAGAGAAAAAGAAGACATAGTTGTATATTTTCGGCTATAAAACCGTGTATAGCCATTGCTGGCAATTTAGAGTTTTTAATTCATTTTTTTTTAAGTTTTTTATGTCATTTTTTATCGTGTAGTTTAAAGTATTTTTAAGCTTTACACTTCGTATGCATTTGTAATTTTAGTTTTAATGAATATTTAAGCTCTTTTTACTCAATAAGCTTCTAATAAAGCTCATAGAGACTTATCTTGTTAATAAGCTCTAATTCATTTAAAACTTTGTTATAAGCCTTAAAAGACTGTTTTCATGTGAATTCTAATGATTAAAATGGTCATGAAATTCACTTAGGAGGCTATTTGGAGTATAATAAAGCTCCAAGAGCTTATGAGCTTTTAAGCTCAGCAGGTTTAGAGGCTAAGGGGGCACATTAGGAAAGGCTTTTAGGCACTCACTCTGAACGAGTGGGGCCTTAGGTTCTGGAAACTTCATAAACTCCAGGTCTTCATTTCTTAAAATTTCTTACTTAGCTTTAATTTTTGCTTAAACTTTAGCTTTATGGCTTTCAATCTTTGTAAACACATTAGTTTAGGGTTGTTATTTAGGGCGTTGTAAGTTTTTTATTGCATTAATTTTGTGCTACATTAGCTTGTATCTCAAAACTGTCATTAAGTTGTAAGTAGAAGCTAGCTAGAGAAACTAGCTTATTTTCTTAAGAAGCTAGGACTTTAGTTTTAAAATAGTTTAAATTAGGGTCAAAATAAGTCGGAGTAGATAAATGGTTTTTTTTTAAAGTTTTAGTTTAAAAATGGATTGTAAACCATTTTAGTTTGGACAGTTTTTTAGTAAAAGGGGTGTTTGCATAAGCCTTCAAAGTGGCGTCAAAACAGGTTTTGGCATGTGTTATGGCCATGAGGTTGGTTTTAGCTTAAGTTGTTAAGACTCACATAAGCTGTTTTTAAAAGTTCTTCAGTTTTTAAATTGCTTTACAAAGTTTTTTAAAATCCATTTTTATAACTGTGGGATTTTTAAGTAACCCACAAATGCTTATTTGATTAAGCACGTGTGGTTTAAGTTTAAGGTTCAAAAGAGGGTGTTTAGTGTGTCTAAACAAGGCTGTTAAAAAGCCTTTGGTCTTTTGACTTTGGTGAGTTCAAAAACACAAGGTTTCTTTTGTCACAGTTTGTAAAAAATTACAAACTCCTTTTTCACATACCAAAAATAAAGCAAGTAAAAATGCGTTTTCCAAAGCTCAAATTGGGTGCACAAGCCCTTGGGCTTTAGCACTCAATGCATGTTAGAGCTTATTTGTGACTTTTAGAGCTTAATTTGACAGCTTAAAATAAGCTGTAAATTAAAGCCCTTGTGATTTGCCTTAAAGCTCCCCTGGTGCAATAAGGGGGAACTTTAGGCTTATTGTTCTCAGCCTGTAAGCCAACTTAATCCAAGCTTTTGGCTTATTTTAAGGCCTATAAGTTCCTACTTAAGGACCTCAAAGTTTCAGGATTAGGTTAGCTTATTGCTAGCTTATTTTCAAGCCCAAACATGCCCTTTGGCTGTTTTTGAATCCCTTAGGCTGAAGGATTGCTTACTTTTGACTTTGGCTTATTGAGCTTATTCCATAAGCTCAAGTTGTGTCCTAGTAGCTTTTAGGTTAAGCTAGATAGTTTAGTTTGCTTATTTCCTTTTTTCTAGCTTATTTGTCCCAGCTTTAAGCATTTTAGCCTCTTTAAGCTTCATTTAAGCTTTTCTGGCTAAATAAGCTTCCCACAGCTTATTGGGCCTTAAGCCTTTAGACTTTTAAGCTTATTTAAGTTAGTTTAGCCATCTATGCTTAATTGTAGTTCTTGCCTTGCTTAATTCGACCTCAAGTCCCAAATGGATTAGCATTTTTTGGCCTTTAAGTCAAATAAGCATTTCTGTCAAGTTTCAAGCTTATTTTTAAGCGTATTTAAAGACTGGTTCTTCAGCCAAAAGCTCTAGTTGACAAAGTTGTTAAGCCCCAGGCCTTCTTAACAACTTTGCTTCTTTGAGTTTTCAAAAAAAAAAAAGGGGAAGACACTTGGTCCGGGTGAGCAAGACTCGAACCCGGGACCAAGCGATACATCCCCTTTATAACTCACACACTCTACCACTGCGCCCTTGGGTCTTTTTCGTTATAGACCCAAGGTGCTTGGTATTTAAGGTCGTTTTGGCTAATAAGCCTAATAAGCTGTTTAGCTTATTTTCGGGGCTTATTGCATAAGCTGTGTTGTGTTTTTCAATTTTCGTAGGAACTTTATAAAGTCTAGTATTTTTAGAAAATTTTTCAGAATTTTTAGTAATCGTTTAGTATTTTTTATAATTTAATTTAGTTAAAAGTTTATTTAATTCATAAAAAATACAAAAATTATCAAAAAAATATTTTGCTTTTTTAGAAAATTTTCTTTTGTCATCTAGTTTGTAGGAAAAATATAAAATTTTTCGTAGGGTCATTTTTATAACTTTTCATCTTTTAAAGAACGGGTCCGGGTACGGGATTTTGTTTTGACTCGTTTTTGGGTCAAACGAACTCCGTTTTCGGTCTAGTCTTTTTCATTCTTCGTTATTTGATCCCTAGAGTAGTTTAGAAGCAAAAATTTCTTCGTAGGGTTATTTTTAAAGTTTTTAGGTTTTCCCCCTTTTGTTCGGGATTCGGGCCTTCGTTTTCTAGTTTAATTTCGTAATTTCTAGGTTTTTCTTAAACGTTTTAGTCCGTTATTATCTAATTTGACTTTTTCAACTTCCCAAACCAATTCCTTCCTTCAAACTCAAATCTTCGATCGTATCGATTTACCATTCCAGCCTCGTTGGGGATTTACGACCCGGGAAAGCTCTATACTACTTCTCGGTATCATTGATCTTGTTGGTTTTTACACTTAGATATATATTTTATATTTTGTTATATATTATATATATTTACGGTGTGAATCCAGCCAGTCAGTGAGTGTGAATTTGTCAAATAAAAAAAGAATTTTGAGATAATTATGGAAATAAATGAGACTAGAGTTAGTAATATTTTTAAAATGGAACTGCTCTTTAATTTTTGCAAACCATGATCGACTGTGGTTTTTGATTTTTTTTATAATACCAATTACACCCTTCTTACCGAATTTCTAGTGTAAAAAATTTACATTATTTACATAAATGCCATCATTCAATATTAACCATTGATCAAATAATCTAATGGTGTAGAAATTGTTCTGTAGGTTCTGTACAAAAAGTGGTTCTGCAAAGAAAATGCCACCATATATATATAGTTAAATGACGCAATTTACTATTTTTAGACGTGATCAATCGCACCCAATAATTTATTAATCATCTAATATTATTAGTTAATGTTTTTGAGACCTAATTTCTCCATCTTAGACTAAAAACGTCGTTTCGGACAACTTTTGTGTTTCGTCCGAAGCCGAAAACAGACCAGAAAATGACTAGATTACCCTTTTTCGTTTCTGCGCAACTAAAAATTTTGACAGCTTTTATATAAATTATTTTTCCATCTTTAACTTCAGTTCTGACCCACCGTTTAGCATTTTAAGACTGAATTTCTCACGTGGCACATGTAAAACGACATTTTAAACAACTTTTATGTTTTAGCTAAAGGCTAAAACGGACTAGAAAATGACCAAAACGCCAAATTACTTTTCTGCGCAAAATTACCATTTAACTCAAAAGTACAGAATTTTAATATAACATTTTCCAAACTTCGGACGGCTCTAAAATCCTCGTTTTTAAGAGTTACGGGTCAAATTTTATATCAAAACGACCGTATCGACAAATACTAGCATAAATTAAAGCCTAAACTTACCAAAAACATTTTTTACGACACCCAAACACGCACTTTTAATTTTCTGCATTAATTTAACTATTTCGACATCCCCGAAACTTCATCAAATCAAGTCCAAAACTTCACAATACATCACAATACCTCACAAATCCTACTCCCCATCATCTAAACTAACTATTATCAAAAATTTTATCAAAGCTAATTATACATACATGCATATGAATTTCAAATAGTAAAAAAATAAATTATGCACATAATGCATCAAAGAGGTATTGAAAATAAGTTCAAAATACTTACAATAGCAAGATTAAGCAAGGTAGAAATTAAACTGAGGAGAAGAAGAACAGGAGAAATTTTTTTAGATAATAACCATGTCTGTGTTTTCAAACAATCTAACTTTTTAACACCAACCCTAAAAACCTTTTAACACCAATATGTTAACCCTTAAACCTTGTCTTGCAAAAACCCTAATTTATTTATGAAACCTTAGAATCTTTATCTTGAGTAAATCTTGAAATTGGATGGATTGGACCTTAAGAACACCTTAGATAACATTGGAATGATCTTCGGAATACATAATTAGATTAAAAAACGTTTGATGGTGGTGTATTGTCTTGTGGGTGGTTCGACAGAAAAAGGACGGAGGGAGACAGGAGTGTCGATGATTACAATGTTTGTGTGTGTGTTTTGGGTCGGCCTATATGGCTCTTATATTTCGTTTTTTTCTCTTTTTTTGATAATTGTTATGTATATTTAAGTGTAGAATGTGAAGGTTTTATTTAAAAGTAAGGTTTAAGGTTAATGGTAAAGTTTTAGCAAAATTTGACGTAATCGCGAAACGAAACGAAAAACACTAAAAATAAAAATTATTAATCGTAGGGGCATATAATGGGAATATTGAACTACGTAGGACACGTAGACGGATTAAAATCATAAAGACGGTTCACGCTACGTAACAATATATGACAACGCGCGGTAACACTCCGGTGAAAATGTAAAAAGTAAAATTTTACTCAAAAGTAATATAAATAATGAGACATGGATTAAAATATTGACCCGGAATTTACGAAGTGCTACAGTCAAACCCTGTTAAGGAACTCTGGTCCCTATAGTTCAACGGGTGACATCAGCTGACGAGGCGCTTAAGAAAAGATGGTGAATATTCTTGCTATATAATTGCTCTACTCGCTTTGTTAGGAATATTGTAATAGTTAGTTATCCTTACTAGTAGGAACTACATACCTACCAGTAGGAACTTATATTCTACCAGTAGGAGAACTTATACTCTACCAGTAGGAACTATATACCTACTAGTAGTAACTAACTATTACAATATTCCTAACACGCTCCCATGTGGATTTAGCTCCTCGATAGAATATAGTTTGTTGTCGAGTCAAAACGCATCTAGTGGGACGACAAGGTTTAATCAGATAGACATTCCTTCAGGTTCGAGACGCGAAAGGTATTATGGATTTCGCTGAGTTTCCGCGATCGTTTAAGTTTGTATAGTTCGCTTGCTCTGGTGACGGTGCTCCTTGTACCGTATATGTTGTGTCCCAAATTCTTTAGTGCCAGGACTAAAGGTCCTATCTTCATGTCATGTGTCGAAACGTGTTCGAAGGGTTTAATAAAACAATTAAACAAGATAGCAAACGAATATTGACTAAATAATAGTCAACACATAAAATGTTTGTAATGTGCAAATAGGTACGGATTAGTTGCTATGACAATCCTTAATGAAAAGATTGAATATCTGTACTGATGAGAAGACAAGCGAAAACAAAGAATTAATATGTCATACCAATGGTTAGAGGAGCATATATCAAGTACATTATATATCAAGGTTGAAAATGAATTTGTGTTGATAACGAATGCGAACGGAGGGATCAAATAAACTGTTAACCTTTTAAGGAAGTGAATGTCAATACAAAGAGATCATAACGTATGTGATATTTCAAGATTTAGAGAATCTTAAACGAGAGATTAAATATTTTATGAACAAGACAACGAACAGTCATTAATCAATACAAAGAAGGGATGAATGGATCATAAAGAAAAAAATTGTCATAGCATCGCGAGAGGAATGGATAAGAGTATATGAAGAAACAATAAAATATATCGCGAGCATGTAAACTATGAATATGTCATCGACTTAAGAGAGCATGTAAAAGAATATGTGTGCAAATGCAATAAGGATCAAAAGAATAATTATATAGAGAATGATCCGCATAAACAATTTACGAATCCAGGAAGTAATGAAGAATCATTTGTACAAATAATCAAGTAAACAAAGGATCAATTGACCATAATAATGATAGGATAGAAGTAGGTGTTAAGGATATCAAAACATAGTAGTGGTAAAAAAGAAATGAACTTAAAGAATTATAAATGACTTTAGAGAGTCACTCACGAAATTAACCGATGTAAACGAGATAATTAATATCAATAGTTGAAAGATGTATATTTTAAGGAAACAATATGTCAGAATTGCTAAACGAGATAGGGTTAATACACAAAAATGATACTAAAGTTTGCCCAAATGTTCACCTAACTTATTAAAGTTTTTTCATTACAAATATGTTACTCAAGTATACGGATTTATCATTTGGGTTACTGAACCTTTAAAACAGTTACAAAGAGGTTACTCAAGTATACGGTGTTATTTTTTGGGTTACTGAACCTTTACAAAGAGGCTCATTATTTGGCTTATTTACCCATAAAAAAATCACCCGTATACTTGAGTAACATATTTGTAACGAAAAAGACTTTAGTAACTTAGGTGAACATTTGGGCAAACTTTAGTAATATTTTTGTGTATTAACCCGTGAATTAATTGTACAAACAATTAATTATTAAAGAAGGTTAATACCAAATGACTAAAACAAGCACATATTAAGGAAGTGGTTTATCAAGGATGTTAAAATGGGATATGAGAACTTAATTGTACAAACAATTAATTATTGAAGGGAGTAGATATATCCGTACCACAAAGCAAAAAATACATCGGAAGTTTTCAAAGAAATGTTTTAAATAAATATAAAAAAATTCATCATTAACTATGATGGTCGATATTCTCACTACGGAGTGGGGCTGCTTGTTGTGTTGTTCTCAAATGACATTTCGATCAGAAAACGTGATCTTCATTAGCGTGGTTTGTAACAAGGGTCTTTATGCGTGATTCGTTCATGGCATCTCGGATCTCGTTCCGTTCTAGGCGTAAGACCATGTCAGCCATACGTTGGGCTACAGGTCGTTTGATAGCTGCTGTACTTTAGCAATTGTCTTCTTAGTGGCATGATTCTTCAAAATCACTAGGAGAAATGAGAAAAAGAACAAGACATTAATGAGCTGTGTTCCAAGAGTAGGTGCTCCAAGGCACCACATACGAGGTGACAAGTTAATTATCATATTCCAATTAGCCAGCATGTTTCTATGAAGTGGGTTACGTGACGAAGACGTATGCGTATCAGAACTTCGTGACGAGTGCTCAAACTCGGAGTCGAATAGTAAAATTAACCAATGGGATTGACAAACTATGTCGAATTTCAATATCGTCGAAAATGGTATTATGGAAAATCATAAGAAATTTTAGAGACCATTATATCGCTAACAATGTCTTGAGAAGGTTTTAGAGATCGTTGGATCACTTACAACATCTTGAAAATTAACGAATCACATTGTGTCACACACAATGTCTGAAGAGAAGTTTTAGTATTTATATAAACAACATTTATATAAAAATATAAAGACACTTTAGGAAGTAGACATAAGTGACCGAACATAGTCGACATTTATATAAATCACTTTTATATAAATAAATAGCGACGCTCTCGAAGATAAGTGTGAGAGTTCAAAAAGCAAATAAAGTATGTATATAAATATCCTTATATAATACTAGTAGTGATGCTCGAGGGAGTAAATATAAGTAATCAGAAAGTACGCGCGCATGGATATCGGATAAAATGAGAAGAGACTCTTATATATGAAAAATAGTTATAGTCTAGGTTTCGAAAACGACACCGTTTTCTATAACGAGTGCTCTGATACCAATTTGTCACACCTTTAAAATCGGACTGCAGCGAAAATGTAACATTGGGGTGCGACTTCAAGGCATAAGGTACAAGCCATAGAAAACGACCATTCAAAAAGAGAAGTTTTAAAATATATTTCAAAATGTTTCACTTTTGATACGTTAAAAGATCAGAGTTTACAAATAGGTCCCAATAGTTTTAAAATAACGCAAGTGTTTAGACATGACAAAATGTTTAGATAAAATTTTCATAGAATGTAAATAATAGAAATTCTTTACAAAACGCAGTATTTTCAAAAGAAGTTTTATCGAATGTATAAAAATGAAGAGTCTCTGAAATACATATCCATGCGGCTTCCTTCCGAGCAAAAAACCTGAAACACCTGAGATAAAACGTGTTAAAAAGTCAACAAAGTTGTTGAGTGAATTCATAGGTTTTAATCATAAAAAATGATTAAGTAAATTGAGTAATGATATTGTAATCAAATAGTTTAGTAGACCACAAGATTTAAGTAGTGTAGACAAGAGAAACGAATTCACCAAGTCTAAAAGAAATATGTATTATTGCTCTAAGCTCATGACACCGAACCTTAACAGTATGCAAACCCCAATCAGGTTTGTGCCCCATCAAAAAGTAGGATGTTCTGCCCAACACCCAAGTGTTATTATTTCAAATGTTAAATGCGTTCGTTGGTATTAGTTGTTTCACAACATCCACGTTTACTACAATAGCAATTAACGGCTCATGATAAAGGGGATTAAATTGGCGGTAGGTAGTTAGACAATAATAATCAGTAAATAGCATACAATTTTAAAAGTACTTGTGTCCAATGTGTAATTCAAGCATGTAATCTCATCTCGTAGAGTTTGTAAAACAAGCAAGTAGAAAAGGGCCTATGAACTCAGCGTAAATAAACGAGAATAAGATGTCAACGACAACGAGAGTGAAGATGAGAACTTCTAACCGCGACCTAGAATAATGGTGCACAATTAAAAAAAGAAATATATAATAAAATGACACCTAAGTCAAATATAAAAACAATAGTATAGTAGAATCCATATGTGTGTATATTCTAAATTATTTAGTATAATCTAGCCTTTAAGAAAGTATATTATTCGTTTTTATGTTACGCCTCTTTTATGAAAAATTTCTATTTTTGAAAAGTTTTTATTTTAGGAAAGTTTCTATTTTTGGAAAGTTTAGAAATTTGAAACGTTAATGTATATGTTAGCCTCAAAATATGAGCCGAACTGGAAGTTCGTTCATTATGTATTTAAGTCTCGGTCAATCAATTAGTTAACGTTGTAATAGGAAAACATCG